>JAWQEG010006259.1:0-25000 GCA_033782935.1 Petrolisthes cinctipes
CAGGGCTCCAATGACTTCTCAGAACGATCCAGTACAATACCAATCCCGAGGAACTTGAAATATATAATCCGTTTAGAATGTACTCGTAAGTATGGTTCATGTAAGAGGCAAGTGTTAATTACTGTTAGAGCAATTTGTTCTGGTGGTTGACGAGGTATCGGTCAATTAAGCCCAATGATTAAAACCAAACAAGAAAACTACTTCACCAAACAAGGGCAAACGAGTCACTCCTTCCTGAATAACCTTTAATTACAGAGAGTTACATGTGGTAAATGTATCGGCTTTCTATACATATGATACTATATAATGTTCACTATTGTACCAAACATTTCTGATATGTGGATCCAATTATATCAGTGAAGAAGACTTGAAAAAAATAAGATAGAAATGGTAAATGGAGACCTTGTTACTGATCTTGGTATGAGTTGAAATATTGACTCTAGTGACCCAATTCCCTCCTCCTCCTCCTCCTATATAATGCCACGGCTTTGAACCACTGTGTGAGGGACGATAGTAACAATACATCGATTTTATTAGTAGTGTCTGTGTTGTTTTTTCAACCTTGCCAGCCATTCACTCCATGTGTCCTTGTCTATGGAGAGACGAACAACGAGTCATCAACCTGACAACTGAGAGCTTGTTAGTAGTGACAGCCGGTAATGAAAGCCAACAAGAGGCCTCCACACACTCACTCTTGACACTCTGTACACACAAAACACAAGAGTGATGCCTCCTTCTCTCCAATAATTACTTACAAGCTTATATAAAACTAAGGATGCTATGGATGTTAATGTAATAAAAATTGCCTTGATAAACATCCGTATACTCTTGAAAGTCCATGGGCCATACTCTGATTAACTCATTACCAGTTTTGTGAGTTTTATGAGGAAAAAATATTGAGTGTGTTGTTGTAGTCAGTAAGCCAAGAGAGTCATGCATGTCGTCGTCCTGAACCCCATAAATATTTGAACCATTACCTTGAAGCTGAACTAATATAACTTACCAGTTGTTTGTCTTTTGATTCCACTATGTTGTTGATCTTTAGGCTGAAGTTGACCAAGAGTGATGAATTGTCTGTGGAAGAAAGAAATTAAACTAGTCACTGATAGTAAAATGTCTGTGATAGTGAACATCAAACTAATTACTAACCCATTTCTCATCTGGCAGCAGACACAGATGGTGCAGAGGCTAATATGTTTATGTCCTGTACAAATGTCCAACCTATGACTGTGGTGGAGAGCTGGGGTTTACGCAGAGTTTTCAGTGAGTACATGGAGGGTTGGCGATAATCAATATAGATCAATGTTAAAATAAACTAATGTACTATTATATACCTGAATTGATTTACATGACAAAGTATTTAATATTATTTCAATAATTTGATAATGCCTAAATGCATAAACTGAGTACTTTTCAATACTCAAAGCTGAATCCTACTGCCCTGAAAGTGTTGAAATTCTCTACTAGATTCCATATTTCAGTAATGAGGGTACGAGTCCAAGGTCTGATAAGTAGGGGGTATAATACGCAATGAAGATATGTTTGAGAAAACCACGGGTATAAAAAAGAAACAATCTACCTGTACACGGCCAATAACTCATATTATTATTTATACGGGACCTCAATATTGTTACACAAATCAGAAATGTTGGATGAAATGATTAAAGTGTTGCTTAATAATCAATGCTACAAGTTCTTTACCTCATCCAATCTTCACTTGATCTAGTTTTCACCCAAGAGTGTTTGATGGAGTGTACTGCATATTGGTACCAATCCATTTCTCTGTGTACTAGTGTTATAGCTATTGCGTAAAACCAGATACAATAGGTAGCACTCGCCCCACTTACAATCAGCTGTATTCGTCAGTTTTTCACCATCCATAAAATGTTTAGGTACACAAAGCAGTCACTAGTTCCCACTCGTATGCATGATGAAAAAGAAACATATACTCTACGACAGGATAAAGGGGAAAGTACACTGTTGGTAGAGCAGGAGAAAATGATTCCCCTAAAGGCCTAAACTATTTCAAGCAACAGGACAACATTAGTTTTGTTATTCTGGTCCCGTTTCCTGGCATACTTTGGAGGAATGAAGGCACTCCAATGTATCAAAAGTATATTACCCCTTGAACTTTACCTTGGATGGAAACTGTCAGAACTTTAACATCTAACTGTACAATCGAGTCTGTCAGGTGCCGGACATACAGGGAAGGGAAAAAGTGCTTCGACTCTATAAAATTCTTAACTCCTGGCAGACAGCGGACTTACAAAGCTGAATGAATTGTTTGCAAGTTTGTGTACGCGACTGTACAGTATACCGTTGGGTGCTTGGAATAGTGCCTGGCGTTTTTGTGTGTACCTCAACAGTCTACAACCACTGAAAATGATTTACGAAAATCTGCACGCCATACTACTTTAGCGTTCATATTATATGATATGCAAAGTCGCAGTCCATAGTCTCATGCATATCGTACATCACGCACCGCAGTTATGGTAGAAGTAAAAATGTAAAACGGGACTTCTCCGTACTGTACAACAGTGGTTCTTAACCTTTTTCAATATATGCACCCCTTTCAAATCAGCAGTCAGTTCTCGCACCCCTCTATTGCTGAAAAAAAAACCTGCTAAAACTGAAATACGTGGTTTTAATAAGTACATTTGTAGCCATCACAATACATTCCATGAAAGTATTGTAATGGCTACACCGCTACAGTAATGATTTATGTTATATAAACCGACCATTTAAATACATGTGAAGAAAGCAAAATCAGAAATGATTCACAACCAATCCTCCACCCTACTGTATATGTATCAATAAGAAAAAGTTATTAAAACAAGGAAACCATAAATCACTCAAACAGAGGTCTGTGTGTTAATGGTGGGGGAGGGTGGTGACGATAACCTCCCTCCCTCTGTGTCACCTACGTGTCCTCCCTCCCTCTGTGTCACCTATACGTGTCCTCCCTCCCTCGTCCCTCCGAATCACATACATAAATACTCGAGTCTGTTGCAACGTTGGCACTTCATTAGGAAATTAGGTGTAGCTTTTTCTCTAGCTCAAAACACTGCTGTAGCAAAAAGATTATTTTTTTTTGCAGAAAAAAATAACATGCGTATATAAAAATATAATTTGCTTTAATTATGCCTATCCTCGCACCCCCTAGGATCCGGCCTCGCACCACCTAGGGGTGCGAGCACCCCTGGTTAAGAACCACTGCTGTACAATGACGTACAGTGTTTTTTAACTAAAAGTATTGTAAAATATATAATGTTATATCCTCCTGTTAGCGTGTAAAGACCGAGAAAACCATGACACAAAAAGGAGTGCGAGTGGTAAGCACACTTTTTTCTTCCTGATCGCATGGACTACAAATTATTATAATAGTTGTAGTGGCTGTATGGCAACTAAACTTACCTTTATTGGATAGGATGGCGTCAGCACCATGAGCTATGATAATATGCAGATAAAAGTATCCCTCAGATACTCTAAGAATTGGTCTCCATAAAATCTCAAATTATTCTCCTGCTGGACTGTCTGTGAATTAGAAGGCTACTGATGCCTCCTAACTATGCCACAAAACAGACGTCATCAATGGTACCAATAGGGGATCTGTTTCGTGGCATAGTATGGAGGAATCAGAGACCTTCCAATTCACCAACAAGACAATTCCCTTATTAACAAAAGTAGTAGGAGTAGCAGACTCACCCTCTGGCCAGGGCGCCAATTCCTGCATGTAGTCGCTGGCCACAATGTCACTAACACCACCACCACCATCCGACCCCATCCCTGACACCCTCTTCAATAGCACCAACACCATTACCACCGCTCTGTCAGGGGGAGACGGACAATTGTTGAGTAAACATAGAGATAGACAAATAAACAAGGAGAGAGAGAGAGAGAGAGAGAGAGAGAGAGAGAGAGAGAGAGAGAGAGAGAGAGAGAGAGAGAGAGAGAGAGAGAGAAACATTTATTTAAAATATTAGGTTGATCAGTCACAAGTGTACTTTTTGTCTCATATTTACAGTTTGCATGCAAGGTTTCATTCCTCTTCTAGCAGTTCAATATTATATCGCCAGGAACACGCAAACTTCAAGGACACTGCCGCCACACATTTAAATTCGTATTGAAGTACGGACTCCATCCTGCTGTTCTACACAATCGTTCAGCTTGTACAGTCGTGATCAATAATAATCATCCACATATGGGTATCTCAAATAATCTGCTGGTTAATGTTTTCACGTTCACATAATTATGATGTAATTGTTTTGAGTAGAGAGTAGCTGTTTGTAGTAAATAACAAGATAGTATTTAACCTCTTCAGTGGAAAGTTTATCAGCTAAGGAACAGATGGAAGCTGTCAAAATCGTACGTGAGTAACCCCTATATGGATTATTATTTTTGACCACGACTGTACAATACATCCATATTTTCGAAGACGTTGCCGCTGTTTGAGTTAATGGATATAGTGATAAATCATGCATTGAATGTTAACAACTTCCTTCAAACAAGTAATAATCTTATTTGTTAGTTATATAAAAATACATAAACATAAAAAATATCAAAATAAAAATACATAAAGACGTCTTAACACTCTCTGTTGTAAGGGATTTGTTTGAGGGTAGAACAGAAGTTATTACAGGCAATAGGTTCTTCCCAGGGTCTATATATCTCAGTTTCTGTCTTTCTCTTAATTCTCCAAACTCATTATAAAACCCAATTCATCACAATACTAATTACCAACCATCAATCAACTAATATTATCAAACTTACTCAACTCATCGCCAAAAAAGTCAGAATTATCACCAACCCATCACTAAACTTGAATGATCAAGCTCACTCATCACAAAACTAATCACAGAATCAATACCAACTCATGGCTCAACTTGTATCATCATCAAACTTATTACAAAACCCAAATCATCACAAAATTAAGTACAGAATCATCACCAACTCAACATATATCATCAAACTAATTAATCATCACCAACTCATTAAGCTACTCAACATATATCATCAAACTAACTCATCACAAATCTAATTACAGAATCATCACCAACTCATTACTCAACATATATCATCAAACTAACTCATCACAGAATCATCACCAACTCATCAAACTTACTTAAGAAAAACTAATCACAAAATCATTACCAACTAATTAGGCTACTCAACATATCATAAAAGTAACTCATCACAAAACTAATTACAGAATCATTACCAACTCGTCAAATTTACTTAAGCAAAACTAATCACATAATCATCACCAACCCATCACTCAACTTACCTTAACATTTCCTCAAGCCTCATTGTGTTGGATACTGTCTTCGTGACTGTATAATTATTATATGTATGAGAACATAATATTCCCCCCTTCCCACTGTGAAGAGTCTCGTTATTACTTTACACTTACAGCCTAATATTGGTTAATAGTCTTGCATTCACTTATTTGCTAATTTCGGCTACATTACTTGACTCTAGTATTGTAATCAGTCTGCTGGTGTTGTATGTCCCTTCTCTTTTTCTCTCTCACTGACAGATTCCTGTGTTTGGTTTATTTCACTGTTTTACTAAAAAAAAAAAAAAAAATCCATTTTCTTAATATCGTCCTTATTAATAAAGCGACGTTTCTTTTCAATTTTTGACAAAATTCTGCCTTACCTATTTTTTTATATTGAATCTTCAGTTACTAACACATTATTTACAAATGTTACTTCAGTAAGACTATTATCTCCATTACTCCAGTCTTCAAATCTAACTATGTAATAAATACGAAGGCAGGTGTTTACTGTTGCTTTACAGTTCATTGTCGGTAAACAATCAACATACAGAGGTCTATTCGTTAACTCTATCTCAATAATAATTATATACAGCTTTTGGTTGTGGCAAAAATTTTTGATGTCCGTAATGTTGAGTAATGAAATTAAATCAAACTATATGGAAACACTCACTGTGCCAGTACAAATTAAACACAAGTAAGGGAGATGTGCTACTTTAAGGTTTTATATAAACGTTCCACTCACAAATACTTAAATCTCAAAAACTTTCTAGCCCAAAGTGGAAATAATATAGCAGAGCGAACAAATGAAAGTAGTGAGTGACCGCCGGACAGCTTAGCTCGAGTGGGGCTGTGAGCGTATTGCCTGTACAAGTACACCCACGTGCTCACTCCTCGCCTCTCCATGTATTACTGGCAATGGCTCAATGTGACTGTGACAGACTGACAGTGGGTCAGTCAGTGACTCTCGCCTCTCAGTGACTGGTGACCAAACTGTACCAGTACCACACTGGGAGATCTACTACATGTTCCTAGGTCATATCTATGTAAATGATTGTCTCTCCTGCCCATGTATGTACTGTACAAATTGATTAACTTTGGTTTATCTCGTAAATACCAGCAGGTTAGGCCCGCTTCACACGAGCGATTTTTTTCTGCGCGGTAAAATGCGTCTCAGCTTGTCAGAAACAAGATCTAGATATTTTGTAGACAGAGTGTGGCCTCAGTTTGGGGGCCAATCGACGTACAGTTGCCGACGTATGGATCGAGGACAAGTAGCTTAGAAATGTGGGGGTAGTAAGCCATTCGCATTTGGTAACACTGTCGTTCATATTATGAATTTTTATCATGGGGTTTATTCGTCTGGCGGATCGAAACGAATTTGTAGATTTGTCGAGATAAAAACAATGGCACTGCCACTTTATCTGCAGTCATAAACAAAATTTGTTTCACGGGTTCGTGAACAAATCAAATCCCATTAAATTCCATTCGATCGCAAGTTTTCCATCTAAGCTCCTTTTCCTAGTTCAATGGCTCGTTTCTCGAACATATTTTCTCATCTTAGTACTACATAACCATACTTTTGTGCTAGTTTCACCTTATATTAGTTAAATAACAATGTGCAACACAATTTCACCTCTGAATGGCACGTTTCACAATGCAAACAGAAATATGATAAAAATATATCGGGTGTAATTTGTGGTCTTACGTTTCTCTCAGCAGTATATCATATCATGTCATGACATTTACGTTAAAGTATTTAATTGCATGCCAAGATGCAAACCTAATATGGCAACAAAATACCAATAAATATTTGAGCACTCTTGTGCCAACAAAATCCCCAGACTTGTTTCGATCTACCAGACGAGTAAACTCCATCAGGTAAAAGATGTATAGATGAGCGACCGTGTTACCAAGTGCGAAGGCATCCTACCATCATGTTTTTGAGCTGCTTGTCCTCGATCCATTCGTCGGCAACTGTACATGCGCAGAGGGGTGACAGCTGACGAACAGACCTGCCACTGGTACTCTAGATCTTGGTCAGAAAGACATATCTTCACACGAACGATAAACTACCGCGCGGTAACTTTGAAGGCGGTATGCTTAGTTCATTGTGAAAAAGGAGTAATAATAATAATAATAATAATAATAATAATAATAATAATAATAATAATAATAATTACAATTATTATCGTTATCATTATTATCATTAATATCATCATCATCATAATTATTATTTTTATATTTTTATTGTTAATATTATTATTATTACAACAACAGATACACAATCTTGAAATTATATATCAACATTCTATAGATGCTGTTATCTGCTAAAAATAAAACAAAGTATAGAGGAAAGAATAACAAAAATAATAATAGTAATAATAATTAAGACAAAAAAGTACATACCCGATAGAAAATATGGAAACAGATTAACCACAACTGATGCGTTCGGCAGAAAAAAATCGCTCATTGTTTTCTGGACCGTTCGCAGCGTTGCAATTTGGCAGTGCACACGGAGGCTGACCGCTGTCTGCGCGGAAAGCGTTTGAATGGTCTCATTTAACTCAATTAATTTCTAAACCGGGTGGAAAAAATTTGTGCTGATGAAATCGCTCGTGTGAAGCGAGCCTTAGACCATCGACGATACGCGTCCAACCGACCCTGTAAATCACTTCTCTCCAGTCAATGTCCAGTGGTCACTGGTTGGTGTCAGATCTTCTCTACAACATTTCCTCCCCGTCTTTCCTGACCAACCAATTTCAATCCAAATACACAACTACTTGTACCAAAGGGGTTTTGGTAATACAGTATATGACTGCATGCCGCTTTAAGCTTGCAAAACCTAATTAATAAAACAAATAAAATATCAATTTGAATTGTACTTTACAACAGAATCAGCTCTTGTCACATGTAGTAAGTACGGTAGTTTGCACAAAAGTTGTGATCTCCCTACTAGAATACAGTATTCTGTTGTTACTTACCACATACTGCCCATGTGGTCCATAAGACAAATGGAAAGTTTAGCAGGAGACAAGCAAGCAAAGGTATGAGGAAGATGAAGGCTGCATCCCAGTCTGAGAACATAAAAATTATGGTATAACCATCAGCCTCAACAGTTACAAAAGGAAACAATGCTGACAAAGTTGGAACTGTAACCTGTTCCTCCCAAGATAACAGCCAATTTCAATACACTGCAATTGATTGACTGACGTGCAACTCCTATCTCCTGGGTGGATAACTTTGCATGACTGCAGTTAACTTTCACAACATTACATTGTGAACATTCATTGGCAACAGCACACCAAGAAATGACCAAGAACACAACCCTGATGTATAAATACTTTTGGTAATACAGTACTATAGCATGAAGATATTCTTTCATAAGGCACTGTACAGAACTGCAAACATAACTACAAGCTTCCAAGAGCAAAACAAAAAAGGGCTCAGTAAAATGCTATGAGTTGGTATATAAAGGCACTCCCTTGGCACAACTCATGATGTATGATACGTACCATACCGTACTGTCATTTGGGAGACACCAAGCCAAGATCATCCATAATGTTTTGCAATCCAGGTTCTGTCCTCGTGTCTGTAAAATAAAAGTACCATACCATAAATACTATCATCCTTGACCAAATTTATGCTTAAAATTATTCTGGCTCTGTTAAGTGCAAGTTACCATACTCCTTGATCAAGCAATTTACTCAAACGAGACCTTTCACAGATTTCAGTGGTTCTTACCCTTTCAATTCTTCGGACACCACAAATACTTCTCAGTACAAAATATCCACCTCTACTGCTCTAACTCATAATTTCTCATAGTCATGTGGCACTTCAAAGTTTCACATGACAGTGTGGATACAGTAGGCCTATATAGGTACTGTATTGTACATTACCTCCCGGAAGCTGCTTGCAGCCTCTTGCAATAGTTCTAACCAGTACATTCATCACAGCCACTACTTTCTACCTTCTTTTCATACTTTTCTCTATTCATACAAATACTTGGCCTAAATGTTGTCAACTGAGGCCACAAGTACCGTAAGGTGCTAAAATGACTGTCGATTCCACTGGATCGACATGCAAGTTCTAAATCTTGCTGTCAGTGCCTTACCAAATGTTTTATTTTACTGATATGATAGGATATTAACTTGATATCTAACCAAAGAGATCACAGTGAGTAAGGCTGGACAAGCTCACTCCGTCAACAGCAGTACAGTAAGTACTACACAGGTGTAACATATTACGACCCTAGATCATCAGCTGAGAATGTAACAAGATTAGCTACAGGAACTAATAATTAGTATAAAGTTGTAGAAAAGATAAAATATACAGAGTATTAATTCTTGCACCTAAAATAGACTATGTAGTACAATACTGTACTGTACACATATAACAAATTACTGTAGTCTACATAAGTAATTAAAAAATTACATGATAACTCGACTAACCTTAAAGGCATTATCCACCATCTGGGAATAAATGGACTGATATGGTTCCATCTCCTACTGACCAAATGTAGGCATAATGCTGGATATTATGGTAGGCATCATCTTTATGAACTGGTGTGGGCAAGTGACTGATCAACAATTCCATAATGCATCTGAAAATTGCAACATAATTATAGGTGAGCAATTCCAATATATGAGTATGGTGTGCACATTATTCATTAACATGAAGGGTTACCACACACAGTAACATTGGTAACTTTTTATTTGAGCTCCACCTGCTATTAAATGTTTTATATTTCTACAGGTCTATAATGGGATTAGATATCAATAAAAATTTATGAGGGAGGTAATCATTTCTTATTGCCACATAAACCAACCTGACCTAACTAACCATGGCTACCTTTGGGACCTAGATTAAGTGTCCTTTGAGACTTCCTTCTTGAAAAATTATTATTAACCTCACTAATAACTAAAATAATTTAGAGAGCATAGAGAAAGAATTACATAAGAGCTAGTGAGAGAATGGCCCATCATACTTATGTTACCACATGTGGAACATTATAGCAACTTGTGTAGTAGTGTACTGTATTGTCTGATAGTAAAGTTTAAACAACAAAAGTAACGATACGTATAGAGCTTGAGACCAGTCAATGATACTTTTATAATTGACAAGATAATTTCTAGTCCGGGTGGAGCTCTACTGATGAGTTATCGTAGCTTTCAAAATCCTACTGTGGCAATTTCTATACCTCATCACTCTCCAACTCTCCCTTTCTCTCTCTCTTAATATATTCAGCCATGGACCTAACTAACCGATACTCTACACTTCTTGGTCAACACTAACCTAAGTTTAGAATGACAATACTGGCTTAAAAAGGTCGCGGGAAACTGTAGGATATAACACGTTCAAACGTTTTATCCTCCTTAATATCCAAAACACTTTGGTATTATTACAGAAGTACTGTATTCTTGGCTAGGGCCGCACAGTTACCACATCCAGCTAGGTCCCGTGAATTTGCCCCATCACTTTATGATAGTTTACCCCGGATATATTCCTGTAGTTTGCCTAGGTTAGGTCCCGGTAGTCTGCTGTGGTCTAGGTTAGGTTAGGTCAGACTAATTTACAAATCATGTTTGTAAAACGGGGCATATCTCGAAAATGGGGCATCTGAGAGAGAAACACCATAGATGAAAAGTGTCTTAGAATGATCCAAAATAGTGGGTAATGATACTAAAATATACAATATAGTGAACTCACTACTTTTGTAAATTTACCAACACTTTAACTCGTAACAGACAAGGGTGTTAAATGTACACAACTACTGTACACTATGAACAATCCTATCCTACAATTGACAGTGAAATAAGTGAATACCACAAGCTACATAAAGACAAGTTTGACTATCGACACCCTTCTTCATTTTCCTCCTTTTTATCACCTACATTTTCAAACAATTAATTAACTTATATAAATGTGAATAAATGCCACAATTACCAGTTTCCAATCTCAGGTTTTGAATTACTAAGCCGAAGCCAGGCACTTCTTCCTCACCAGATAATCAATGAAAGGTGAGCGAGTGCCTCTATTTACGGTTGAATGTTGTTTGTTTTGGTTCAGTGCAGTGTTGCCAGGTCTGGTTGACGAAATTTTCCCAACTTCAACATCAGACTTTTCCTTTTTAACTCAATAGTTTCCTGTTTACTCTTGAACATTGACGGTCCTTTAAGTATTTCTTCTGGTAGAAAATTTTCTGTTTACTTTTGAACAATCTTTATATAATTTCCGTGTTGACTTCAAACTCCCTAAAGCAGGGAAATTTTCCTGCACCTGGCAACACTGGTACTGTATGACTGTGTACATTTCGGGATTTCTACCTTTTCAACAGCTTCCTTTCTTTTTATTAGTATATTACGTTAAAAATAAATTATTACATTTTCTCTTTACGGCTTTGGTTTTTATTTTACGATTGGGTTAAACTTCTGTATTTTAATCTCACTGTTTTGTTTGCTATACATAACCTCGGAAATACTGTAGAAGCGACTTTGAGGAGGTATTTGCATTATAGTTAATTAAGCTGTATTCATCCTGTTTCAAATACTGGGCAGGTTGTTTTAAATTGTCTTTATGTTGCTGTCTTCTCCTCCAATTTAGGCTTAGGCTTTACAATAGTTTCAGGGCTAGATTCAACTCCTTTGATAGTGTACCAATTAATACTTTATCATATAAATAAAACAGTGTTTAGTGTATAATAAAATTTATTACATAACAGGTTTCTGTATCTGCAAGAAAGTGGAGCTAAAATAAATAAGTGTCCTAAAAGTTGTTAATTCTACAAGGTAAAGGGAAATATGAGGAAGGTTGTCACTAGCAGCAACAGCACTGGGCGGTCCTTTTATTCACGTTATCAAAAGTTATTGGGTCTGTGATGATGTCTATGGATTGGAGGGTTTACGGACTCTTCATATTATCAGTGTGCTGAGATACAAACGACCTAGGCTATGGCTATGGTTATACAGAGGCTTATGTTTCTCGTCACAGTGACCTCCAATTCACCGACATCTTTACCCCTTTCAAGCTGGTTTACAGGATCTCAGTTTAAGAGCATTGCGAAGGAGGAGCTTAAATAGATGAAACATAACTGTCTCTTAACCATACGAGGATCATTCGGATACACAACTATTAATAGCTGAAGTCAAAGACGTAAGGATGTGCAACTACCTAGTCTTTGTTGCTGTGGCATATAAATAATAAAGTACAGTACAGTATAGAAATTTGTTTGCGTGAAGAGACAACGGTAGCAGTTTCTTGTATTCCAAATTCACAGCTGAAAGATATTTTCAAAGGAAGATACAGCATAAATTTAACTCCTCTTCTATTCTTTGATACTGATATATTGTGCAAACCGGTCTGAAACTACATTACACAATTGAAATAGTTATAAAACTCAATACAATTTTAGTGCAACAAAATAAATTATGGTATATTCATCCAGAGGTATTCTGACAATCTTTAGTTTTATATGTGGAAAGTATACAGCTAAATATCCTTTACTATGACAGAAATAGTATAAACACTCCCTTACCACGACTCAAAACTATTCAAAACAGAAATAACTGAAGATGCCTGGGATACTGTCTGTAAATTGGAGGCTATTGATTCTTCCTTGTTATGATTTGAATCTTAGCAGTTTGGAAGGAATATTTTGGCTCCAATACACCGAAAAAATCTCGGTCCCGCATAAAATATCTTCACCTGTCTGGCTGATATGTAAGTCACAACCAAAAAACCTAAAATACTCTGATGCATTATTGTTTTTACCTTTAAACAAACAATGACGAGGTTGAACATTTTCCCAGAGTACCACCAGATGAATTTTTCTTGTCGGAGGCAAGCACTGCTGAAGCATAACAGATTGAATTATGTCTAGAATAAAATCAAATGTTTAAAAATGTCACCTGCATGATCATAGTTGTGTTTCTGGGATACTTGCAGTTCACTCTTGTTAAAAGCTAATGTCTGCATAGCAAAACTAAAGTGCAATAGCATATTTTTTCGTCCATAATCCAAATGCAATAGTGTAAAGTTGTTTAGCTTTAATAAACTGCCAGAGGTCTAACGTATATCTTTAATAAAGTACTAAAAGCCTTTCATGTTGTTAAACATTACTTGTAATTAAAAAAATAAAAAGAGGAAGTTAATGACGAAATTCTGTAAAAATTTTCACACTAGTACAAATAAATTAAACGCGTTTTATTACCTCTTTGTAATAAAGATAACATTATTTTGATAAGAATACATTTTCCCATCATCCATTTTTTTCGCCCACTGTCCAGTATCACATGGTTTCATCACCAGTCGCTATACTGTTCCGATTCTTTCTTATGGCACTTACATATCGGCATTGGACGATGGCTCAGAAAGTGGCTCCACATTTATCTTTCAGAGTGATGATATTGCAATGTAGCGTATTTACGTCAATGCTGACTGAGATACAATAATCAAAATTCCTAAGTCCTGTCACCTTATCAAGTATTAAGTCATTCTTCTGTAGAGTCACGGGTTGCCAAGGGGAAGAATGGGAGACTATAACTGTACAGAAGCAAAGGAAACTGCAGGACACTGGTAGTTCACTGAATATTTATATCACACACACTTACCAAGGACCCAGAAAGTAGCATGCTAAAAAGGCTTAGATACAGTACTTGTATTTCTGGAGGGCTGCATTCTACATACATACATGGGTGGGGGGAAGTGAGTGGTCCTGGGTTAGTATATATTAGTTTCAATCTAGTGCCTACCATTTATTCTTGGAGCATTAAGATAATTTCTTATTCTGGCCGCATTTTCTCAAACATTTGCTAGTTAATTAACGCCTTTCTGATGAAAAGCCGCACCTTTAGGTATGATACTTTATATATACAGTATGGGCAACGTCAAACCATCAGTAGTAAACATCACTGTTCTTCATATAGGCTAGTCGCAATCGAAAATTCTATGGGTGGTATTATCACACTACTTTTTCAAGGAAAAATTCTCTTCGTCGCTTAATTCATATTATTTTGCAATGCGAATTTTAATAATACCACCCAGTAACTAGACCATACCATATTTTTCGAGATGGAAACGGAGAATCTTCATCATCTGGTAACATTGCTCGAAAGAAATCTATGTGGGAATTCCATTGTCATCCCTGAGGTGTGAGGAGAGCATCTCAACAAAACTCCCCTCTCACTTGACCAGTCCTCTGTGTGAGACAAAGTGTTATCCTGTCAGTGGACTGGATTCACAGCGGGGAGTTATGGAGACATGTAAGTAAAAGTTTCGAGTAATCTGACACATTATACTTAAGGATTTATGTCGACTTCAAAAAAGTTTATGATAAAATGTTGTGTGAAGTATAAGACACGCCTCAGCAAGCACCAAAAATCTAGATATAAGTAGGTACAGAATGATTAGTCTTTACAGTTCAGTAGATCGTTTAACTAGGTAGATCAGCACAGCTACATGGCTAGCTAGATAAAAGGGGTCGAAGTGAGGTGGGCTCCGAAACACACAAATGATGAAATTAGTGAACATTTCCAATCAACATCATAAAAGTACATTTGTTAGAACACATTAAACAGCTCAACAAGGTATGGAGATTACTGGAGCCTTCAAACACAAAAAGGACCCCTGGCCAGTCAAATTAAAAGTTGTCACCAAAGTGTTGAAGCTAAGAAGGGTTAGTAGGTTGGTCTTTGGCTTAGGTGAACTAGATATGCAGGATATACAAATTCCTTTTTCTTAGGCATAAAGGAATCGAATCCTATTATTTTTCTTATTAAATAAATAGTTAGATAATGGGTTAGAAATCCTACGTATAGCATTATAGCACTACCTACCTATCTATCTCTATCTCTCTCTCTCTCTCTCTCTCTCTCTCTCTCTCTCTCTCTCTCTCTCTCTCTCTCTCTCTCTCTCTCTCACTTCCTAAGCAACACATCAAATTATGACACAGCGTGATAAGGTTCAATATAACACGAAGCAAAATGATCACCTCATTAGTGTTGTTGGCAGGATGCAGTGGCGGGCAGCTGTAGTGAGTAAGTAGCATTTGCTGGGTTGATAACGAGTTCAATTTTGTTTCTAGCAAGTTACATGTTAGTTTTTTCATTACAAGTTCAAAATTGTATGCGCAAATATTGTTATTACGTTTAAAGTTGGGAAATATGGTGTAAGTTTTCAAGGTCATTTTGCTCTCCCTAATTACATGCTAATGGTGTATAGAACATTATCAATATGATAAGCTTGATTTACAGATGCTCCAAACTATTGCAGACAGCGAGTACGTACCTGGATGTAAATTTCTAAAACATGGAAAAACAAATATTCCAACAATAATACATACTTCTGACCACTCTCTGACACACGCTTCACAACCATTCATAAGCCAGTGTGTGTAAGGAAGGATAAACTTTATGTCCGATTTCATGACGTATCCTGAATGAAGGTTTTCGTTTCATTTGAGTGGAGCATTTACAATACTGCAGGATAAACGGTCCCCAAACGGTATTATTAACTTATTAGATATTTTTACTTCACAAGGGTCGATGAGTTAAGCATGTACAGTATATGAACTGCGCTATACTCCTTATCATTTCCAAAAACGCCCAGTGGGTAGTTTCAATTATTTTCATATTTTGGAGGGAGTCTGTTTTGCAGCACACTTTTATAATCACCAATTTGTCTCTTGCACAATTTTATCATAATTTCTTCACGACCTTCAGCCAGAGGGTTACTTTACACATTTCTAATGTGGAGAAGCAGAACTGGAAGTCCTTTTACATTCTCCTACAAAACTTACGTTGTATTTTAGTTATACATGTAGTCACTGAGCACGTTCCCATTCTGGGTGTGTTTGGAGATGGAACACAGTCGAGTTATATACAGTACATACTACATTCGTAAACCATAGATTCTTCTGTGTCAACAAATATAAACCTAAAAGTTTTCCATTCTAGGAAGCTTATTACATGTAGCTTTCTTGTGATTCAAACACTACTGTACCAATACACGAAATATTTGCTGCACCTTGTGATAGGTGGAGTCGAGAGCAATAGTGTTTACCTCACAATAACACAAGCAAAAACCAAATTGCCGCTTAAACTGTTTGGTAATTAATTTCATCTCTTATAAATCATAAGAATGGAATGGGTAGAACGACTAACCTCGAATTTTCTATGCTTTGGGGCACTAAAGACCAGTCAACTCTTTCACTTTTCTATCTATCCATGGACCTTGAAATATGTTATATCAATTTGAAGTAACAGACAATAATTTTTTCATTAAAGTATTTTTTTTCCATCAATATCTTTTGCTTTAGCTTCAGCACAATGATTTTCAAGGTCCAATACACATGTAGAAAAGCAGCAAAGAAGACGGAGCTTTTGTTAACCATAATATTAATATCTGCAGCCTGCCTGATTGATGTTGGAGCACGACCCAGGCGCTAAGCAACCCGGCACAACACATATAGACACTGAAAGACATAGATTTGCTTTGACTAACACAACTACTGTATAGATATATATATTTATGGACATGTTAACCCTACCATGATGATGATGATGATGATGATGACAATGATGATGTGTGATGATGAACAAGCATGGAATGGTTTGCAGGTGTCAAGTTATCAAGCCTAAACTACACACCACTTGACAAGGGCGAACATTTTCTGGGTACAAATCTGAACATTCTACCTTAAGGTTACTGATATATTTACAATAGGCCTATACATATCATCATATATACACACGCTCTCCATTTATATACACAACCATAAACTTTTCAAATTTTACACTGGCATTATCCTTTTAGGAAAATGTTTTCATACAATACACTTTTGACTTGTCGCATTTCTCTTGGCTGGAAAGGCGAGAAGTCGTGCTCGTATCCGACTTAAAAGGGCAACATATATTGGGGAACTGGAAGCTACTAACTCTTCCAAATACATGTAGTGCCAAGTAATACAAGACTCAGTTTAAGTGGTCCGGTTCATGGCAGCTTACTGGAAACAGTCGTCTCCAATTTAGCAACTTGATACCTTGACTTTGTTGATAAAATGTAAGTAACAAATCTTAAAATTATATCATTATCTGGGACGCTCTTCTACGAGGGAAGCTGCATCAGTTACTGCGTCGGATCCCAGGAGGGTTTTCTGTCTCCCCACACTAGCTGAGGTGGTGGAGGGGGAGGGGGCGGGGGCTGGACTTTGGGGACACTACTACAGGAGAAGTCTCACCCACACGCGTGACGTCACACCTCCCCGTGCATCATGGTCATTATTGGCGTCTCTGGTGACGAGGAATCATCTGGCTCTGCAAAATAAACAAACAATTAATTTTTGCCAACACATCTCTACGTATTCTATAGTAAATAAAACCAATTAAATAGAATTATTATACATATTTTCCCAGGCAAACGGAGTCACCTACAGTATATCTATAACAATCAAACAAGTGATATTCGCTTCACACATCAGTAAAACCCAAGAATCACACCTCGGCTGAAGTATAATGAAGAAACATGACGTTGATTATAAAAATGTCTTGACTGTCCGTTGTCTGGACTTACCAACACTGTGCGGCCTGAAGGAATACATGAAGTGAAGGTCAATAGTGCGAGCCAGGGAACCATTCATATCCTGCAGCGCCCGGTCCACACCTGTACACACACAAAACACATTAAAACTCACATTGATTTCTATTACAACCTCATTAATACAAAGTTACATTAAAACTCACATTGATTTCTATTACAACCTCATTAATACAAAGTTACCTTAAAACTCACATTGATTCCTATTACCTCATTAATACAAAGTTACATTAAAACTCACACCGATTTCTATTAAAATTACATTAAAACTTACATTGCTTTCTATTACAACCTCATTAATACAAAGTTACCTTAAAACTCACATTGATTTCTATTACCTCATTAATACAAAGTTACATTAAAACTCACACTGATTTCTATTAAAGTTACATTAAAACTTATATTGCTTTCTATTACATCACTACAACACAAAACTCATTAAAACTTACATTGCTTTCTATTACATCACTATAATACAAATTTACATTAAAACTTACATTGCCTACGATTATAAAACACAAAACAAATCACATTAAGGGGATAACACACTTCTGGTATATTGGAGTGCCTTGATTCCTCCAAAGTATGCCATGAAACAGGACCAGAAGAACAAAAATAATGGTGTTCTGTTGCTTGAAATAGTTTGGAAGAATAATTTGCTCCAGAATGATCAAAAGTGTATTATCCCCTTAAAACTTATATTACCTTCTACTACAATGCGAAGACTCACCAATCCTCATTTATAGTAATTCATTGACATTCTGATTTTTGAGGTTAATGATTGTCGCGGATTTCCTCTCGTTCCTCTCAACATACCTATCCTCTCTCTCCCTTCTCTCTCTGTTACAATCACGAACTTTACATATACCTTTCCTATTCCATCTCTCTCTCTCTCTCTCTCTCTCTCTCTCTCACCAATTTCACATACACCTTCCCTATTACGTCTCTCTCTCTCTCTCTCTCTCTCTCTCTCTCTCTCTCTCTCTCTCTCTCTCTCCTTTTTCATTCATTGCCTCCCTCACACATCGTCCTCCTTTCATCCCCTTCCGCCCCGCCATTTCATTACCCACGCCAAATCGAGTCAGCGGTCACGTGGCTCTCAATGGCGGGAAAATTGAGTCACGTGGTGCTGTTGGGCCAATCACGTGACATTCTGTGTTAATTACGTCAACTCGCCACGTGTCGCAACAAAAATTATAAATATATAAAAAAATAACAAGGATGTTTATGGAACTATGAACTGCCATTTTATTATTATTATTATTATTATTATTATTATTATTATTTGGGTAAGTATGAATGTATGAGTATGACCACCAGTACAGAAACACATTCACAGAAATATAGCAATTTATCGCAGCTTTAGATTTACATTATTCCGTCATTGCTATTATTTGTATTCTATATTTTTATTTACATATCTTGGTGCGTCGACTATCCCAAAGCATCATAAAAAATATTCTGGTACAGTACGTCAGTGTGTTTGAAATTCATATTCAATTACTTTTTCTCTATATATTTTTTTCTCTGTCTGTAGTCATTAGTAAGAGATGTGTGTGTGTGTGTGTGTGTGTGTGTGTGTGTGTGTGTGTGTGTGTGTGTGTCTCTCTCTCTCTCTCTCTTTGAACAGCCGTGGACAATCTTTCACTAAGTTTTATATTTTCCGTGTGATGGTTTGTGGCCGTTTGGAAGTATCAACATTTCATCAAATAAATGTGATTACTGAATGTTGGTGCTCATTCCTGTCACACGTGTGGTGGGTAATGGTGTATGGAAATGTCTATATGTATAAAATGAAATGCTACACCAATATTATATTTAGTTTTATCAACCATCAAGAGAAATTCCCGGTTGAAACAAACTATACTTTTATGAATAAAATGTATAGTAATACTGACGGGACGGGCAGAGAATTTTGATACAACCATTAATTAAATCATCCCTGCAGAGACAATACTTAAAGAGAAAGGAAGGAAAACCCGACTTAAGGGGGCAGTTTACTGTTGGTAAATCTGGAGTAACTGATTCTTTTAGAGTATTTCAAGCGACAGTCCACCATTATTTGTGTACATTTGGTCCCGTTTCCTAGCATACTTTGGAGGAATCACGACGCTCCAATGTACCAAAAGTATGCTATCACCTTAAATGTGAGAGGGAAAGAGAATCGCAGACCAAGAGAGATGCACATAACTCCCTTCTTACCCTGCTGGTGCTTCTTGGAGGACAAATGCTTCTTCTGCCGGGCACGAGAATTCTGGAACCACACCTGCGTCACCCGTTTGCTGAGTCCCGTGAGTTGTGCGATCCTCTCCAGGTCCTGTGAGTCGGGGTTGGAGTCGATCTGGAAGTTGGCTTGTAGGACCTGGAGCTGCTCGTCTGTGAAGGTGGTACGTACTCGCTTGCTCTTCCTCTGGCTCCCCTCCCCGTCCGTGTTCTCTGTGGGGGAGTGCTCGCTGAAGTACATGGAAAGGGGAAGTGTTGGGTGTATAGGTGGTGGGGGTAGAAGGGAAATGAATGGGTGAGGGGAGTGGTGAGGGAAGAAGGTGGTGGGGGGGAAGGAAGCGTGGTGGAGAGGGGAAGTATTGGGGGTAGAAGGGAAATGCATGGGTGAGGGGAGTGGTGAAGGAAGAAGGTGGTGGGGTGGGGGGAAGGGTGGTGGGAGGAAGGGAGCGGGGTGGAGAGGGGAAGTAGGGTGGTGAGAGGGTGTATAGGTGGTGGGGGTAGAAGGGAAATGTATAGGTGAGGGGAAGGAAGCGGGTGGAGAGGGGAAGTATTGGGGGAAGTAGGGTGGTGAGAGGAAGTGTATGGGTGGGTGGATAGAGGAAGTGTTGGGGGAAAAGGGGTGGTGAGGGTAAGTATTGGGCGAAGTAGAGAGGAGAGGGGATGTGATGTAGGAAGAAGGGTGAAGAAGGGAAATGTATGGGTAGGAGAGAGGAAGTGTTGGGGGAAAATGGGTGGTGAGGGGATGTGATGTAGGAAGAAGGGTGAAGAAGGGAAATGTATGGGTGGGAGGAGAGAGGAAGTGTTGGGGAAAGTCTTGGTGAAAGGAGGGTATATATACGGTGAAAGTTATGGGGTACTGAATATATACAATAATAGCAACACACTTTTTGATGCGATTCCAATAAACAACAGAAAAAAAAAAATACATTGAAACTACTTCTGACATTCAGGTAAGAAATAAAAAAATATATACTAAAATCCTCAGCAATATGAAAAGAAAATGCCAATGAGAGACAACAACAACATGGCGGTTCACTTGGCCGAACACTGTCTGATATGAAACGGTCCATGTGATTGGCTAAGAGACGAGTGCCAGAGCCAATCACATGCCTCTTTAGATGTGTTGGTTGCGGCTGCGTCACTCACCACCTCAGGATTTTTTAAAGGGATGGTATAGTATACTTTTGGTACATTGGAGTGCCTTGATTCCTCCAAAGTATGCCAGGAAACAGGACCAGATTAACTATAACTATACAATAATGGTGTCCTGTTGCTTGGAATAGTTTACAGGAATCAGTTGCTCCAGATTTACCACCAACACTGTACTTCCCCCTTAAGATGAAGGAGCCATGAAGGAGGGTCCACTCGTTCTTGTGTGTGTATGTGTGTGTGTGAGTCGCGAAGTTCAGTGTGTGTGTGTGTGTGTGAAAGGTATAGATATAATGCGAAGGTATAAGTAGGTATGAAAAATATGGTAAGCTCGAGATTGTAGACTTTGCTTCCTTTGCATGGGTCCTTCAAACTCATTTACGTTTCACAGTCAACAAACGTATGTGTGACTAACGACTCTTAACCTGCTTTCTTATATACAGAACAGAGATGAAGAGGAATAAGAAGGGTTAACAGAAGCAGGAAATATATGATCATCGGGTGAAAGTCGAGGAGGAAGATAGGAGGAGAAAGGTGACAAGAGGTATGAGAAATAGGAAGAAAAAGGAGGAAGATGGAGAGATGCGAAGGGAAGAGAAATGTAAAGATGTAAGAAATGAGATAAACGAAGGGGAATGAGGAGAGGAAAGAAAGTAGGACGATTAAAAACGAAGGAAGAAGAAAGAAATGAGAAAGAAGTTCGGGGGAGAAGGAAGACAAAGGTATGAACGAGGAAGGAGTATAGGAAGGGAGCTTGTTTCAGCAGACTAAAGACTCGATCAATACAACGCTTCAAGGAGACACTGGCAAGAGGTGGTGAGGAAAGGAAAGCAGCGTACAAACTAGTGAGGGAGAAAAAGTATACCAAACTATGAAGGACGAAAGGTGAGGGGTAAGGGAGGCTGCTTGTGAGGTTGGTGAGTGGTAAAGGAGGCTGATTGTGAGGTTAGTGAGTGGTAAGGGCGACTGTTAGTGAGGTTGGTGAGTGGTAAGGGCGACTGTTGGTGAGGTTAGTGAGTGGTAAGGGAGACTGTTAGTGAGGTTGGTGAGTGGTAAAGGAGACTGTTAGTGAGGTTGGTGAGTGGTAAAGGAGACTGTTAGTGAGGTTGTTGAGTGGTAAAGGAGAATGGTGGTGAGGTTAGTGAGTGGTAAGGGAGACTGTTGGTGAGGTTGGTGAGTGGTAAAGGAGACAGGTTGTGAGGTTGGTGAGTGGTAAAGGAGACAGGTTGTGAGGTTGGTGAGTGGTAAGGGCGACTGTTGGTGAGGTTAGTGAGTGGTAAGGGAGACTGTTGGTGAGGTTGGTGAGTGGTAAAGGAGACAGGTTGTGAGGTTGGTGAGTGGTAAAGGAGACAGGTTGTGAGGTTGGTGAGTGGTAAAGGAGACAGGTTGTGAGGTTGGTGAGTGGTAAGGGCGACTGTTGGTGAGGTTAGTGAGTGGTAAGGGCGACTGTTGGTGAGGTTGGTGAGTGGTAAAGGAGACAGGTTGTGAGGTTGGTGAGTGGTAAAGGAGACTGTTGGTGAGGTTGACTGCATAATGTGTGAGTACCATTAAAGTTAAATGGCCAAGTCGTGTACTGTACTTTTATATATTACATATTTTACCCAAAACTGACATTTTCTGGTTCAAATTAACTAGAAAATGTTATATGACTTGATACAAATCACTGTAAAATATTTAATACTCGAATGCATTGACTGCACAACTACTACTACTATTACTACTACTACTACTACCATACTCCAGTTTATTTTAAAAACTTACCATCATTACTCGTAGCGCCTCCCTCAATAGATTCCAGGTAGTGTTGTTTACAGAGAACACGACTGTCATGCAACGCAAACTCCTCTCCGGTGCTGAGTTGTCTCTTGCAGGCGTCACAGGCGAAGCAGGCGAGGTGATAGACTCTGTCCCTGGCTCGTCTCACCCAGTCTGCAGCACCGATACTACGACAACACTTGGCACACCGAGCACCGAAGTTCCTGTTGGAGGGACACTAATTATAGATACAATATTCTGTTTACCTATACACTATACAACACTTGGCACACCGAGCACCAAAGTTTCTGTTGGAGATACAGTTATTGATACAATACACAGTTCCTGTATACGGGGGCACCAGTTATAGATACAATATTTTGTTTACCTTTATAGATATAATATTCTGTTTACCTACACTCACTACACTACAAAAACACTAGTCAAAGCACTACAGAATCACCCATATTTTCTTCTTCAAAATGTACGATCAGTATAAAATTAATACATATATGAATTACTGGAGGGTACAGAGAAGAGAAAAATATGATGGTGGGGAATGTAGTGAGCTTATGGAGTAAATATGAATGGTTATCGAGCGGAAATTACGATGGCTTCACGTGTGACCTGAAGATTGATGAGTGAGGGCTAGTGTATAGAGGGAGATGTGTTGTGCCCCAATGAGCTGTTTTGAGAGCCATGTCAAGGATGGTAAGTGAGGTAAATTACATATAGACATGGCCAGGAGTGTCTTCTTCCTGTATTAATAATAGGGCACTGATGGTATACATACTGTAAGTGATAAAAAACAAACTTATACAAACGTATTCATACTTATATATACATACAGTCGTGGAAATGCAATAGTTCGTGTTCGTAAATTTTCAAGAATAATAATAATAATAATAATAATAATAATAATAATAATAATAAAACTGAAGGCCAGTGGGTGTAATTGCTAATCCTGAGTTGTACCAAGGACTGTATGATCGTGGTGATATATAGAACTAAGTGGGTCTGGTATAACACACATACAGTATATACATTTATAGTGGCAATACTGTCAATACACCAGTAAGAAGAGGGGATAAAACGCTTCCATTGATATAGTGTAAAGACATCAATACTATAGACCCTGAAAGATATAGGCTATACACCATTAATGAACCTTGGCCATGATAGTAATAATTTACACTCTTTATGTCACGGATATATATTATTTTGGCCTCCTTAGCGTCAGGGTTACTGATATTACAGAAGTAGATGTACAGACACAACCAAATATACACCAACACTTTCCTTCCAGTGTAGTAAATATTTTGATAATAAAGAACAACACGTGTCTGATTTTGCAGCACCTCATAATAATAATTGAGGGGGTTGAGTTGACATAAGGTGTTGTTGTATGATTATATTTAGATATGATACGAATATATTTGCACGATGAAAGGAAAGTGTTGCAGGATATTTGATCATGGCTGTACAATACACGGCAGGATATAAATTATAGACAGAATAATCATCACCTATACTTGTTTATATCATGTATCGGTGATATATAGTAACCTGTATATTTCAGGTACTGGATGCTATAGAGTGAGTGAGTGACCTGTGTTGGTACTGTTAGGGGCCCTGTGATGTAATCAGAAATTGAAGATAAATGAGTCCTTCAAATATTGCCACAAAACACACACACCTACATTGAAGGAGTATGTTTCGTGGCATAGTCAGGAGGAATCAGAAGCACCAGATCTCATACACAATCACAGGGTCCCTTAAGGTGGTCACTGTGAGGTTAGGTTTAGGTTAGGTTAGGTTAGGTTAGGTTAGGTTAGAGACGCTATTTCCGCTGTCCAACCAACGACAGTGTTTGTATTGAGCAAGGATTCCTCTCGGGATAATCTACACTATATATTTAGGTTCGGCCGGGTCATGATAATTGGTTAGGTCAGGTTGGGTCAGTTTACAGGACGCTAATATTAATATGTAGGTCTAGTGAGATTGTCA
>JAWQEG010006259.1:30000-31509 GCA_033782935.1 Petrolisthes cinctipes
TACCTACACACACATGTTCACTCATTCACTCACTGACACTCGCACACATATATGCACGTACACACAGTCACTCATACACATACACTCCATTATACAATTTAATAACACTCACACACATACTGTATACATAAATTTTCACACTCTTTCACACACAATATCATACACACACTTACACAAAACAAAACAAAAATGCTCGAGGTAGATTGTATAAATTTTCTTGCTGTAAATTAAACACTGATGCTCGTCTGAGGCTCATGTGTCGCTTTTATGGTTTCAAAAGTTTAGTCCCACTGAAAAAATGTACAGTGATTGTAGTCTCCCTGAAATCCATCATCATACTGTAGGCTATCTGAGTCATGAGTGAGAAGCCTGTATGTGTGTTTAGAGAGGGAAATGAGACGAGGAGGGAAATTTGTTCTGAAGCATATTTTGGAGATATCATGTGTTGTGCTTCAATTTACAGACCCCCCCAAAATAGTAATAATAATAATAATAATAATAATAATAATAACAAATAATAATAATAATAATAACGATAATAATAACGATAATAATAATAATAATAATATAATAATAATAATAATAATAATAATAATAATAATAATAATTTGTGTTTTAAAATGCAATTACTTTGGTCCTGGTGGCTTCTGATGGAAACTACGAAAAAAATCAAGACTATATATTATAGGGAAGGTGATTAAGAGGAAAGGAGGAGAATGAGAAAGAGGAGGAAGGGGATAGGAAAGAAGAGGGATAGGGAGAAATGTATAGGGGAGAGGGTACAAGGGAAAAGGGAAGTGAATGAAGGATGAGAGTAAACAGAGAGGTGAGGACTAGGGCAAAGATTTACATAGATATTCATCGACATTCTGACCACACAGACTTACCGATACCAACGAAGGTGGTCTGGTCTTAAGGGGGAAGTTTTGTGTTGGTATTCTGGAGCAACTAAATCCTCTAAACTATCCAAGCAACATAACACTATTATTTTTGCTCTTCTGGTCCTGTTTCCTGGAATACTTTGGAGGAATCAAGGCACTCCAATGTAACAAAAAAGAATTACCACCTTAAGGGGATAGTATATTGTTAGTAAATCTGGAGTAACTGATTCCTCCAAACTCTTCCAAGCAAACAGAACACTATTATTTTTGCTCTTCTGGTCCTTTTTCCTGGCATACTTTGGAGGAATCAAGACTCTCCAATGGACCAAAAGATTACTACCCCCTTAAGGACCCTGCAAGTGATCGTGTATGAAAATTGGAGGCTTCTGATTCCTCCTGACCATGCCACGAAACATTTAAGCTCCTTCTATATAGGTGTGTGTGTTTCGTGGCAATATTTGAAGGACTCATTTATCTCCAATTTTCTTGCTACATCACAGGTCCCTTAATACTTACTAGGCTACCTTACCTATCGACCACCTTAATCTTTTCACTATTATTACTGTTTACTTTGCTAACTAAAATCGCTGAGAATGAAATGTAGTTAACTATTTTTTTTCTTCTTTCT
>JAWQEG010006260.1:0-30000 GCA_033782935.1 Petrolisthes cinctipes
TAGTTATACTCTCTCTCTCTCTCTCTCTCTCTCTCTCTCTCTCTCTCTCTCTCTCTCTCTCATAGCAGTCACATATAATAACATCACATATAATAACATCACATAATAACACCACATATTATAACATCACATATAATAACATCACACATAATAAAGTCACATATAAGAACCACATATAATAACATCACATATAATAACATCACATATAATAAAATCACATATAATAAAATACC
The DNA here is from genome assembly GCA_033782935.1 of Petrolisthes cinctipes. Lineage (NCBI taxonomy): Eukaryota > Metazoa > Arthropoda > Malacostraca > Decapoda > Porcellanidae > Petrolisthes > Petrolisthes cinctipes. Next base: position 234 of record JAWQEG010006260.1, read on the forward strand.
CTTCCATATAAAGTTGGGGTAGGTGGTTTGTTGGTTGGTTGGTTAGTGGGTTGGTGGGTAGGTTTGTTGGTTGGTAGGTTGATAAGGGTTAATTGGTTGATGGGTTTGTTGGGTGGTTTGTTGGTTGGTGATGGGTAGGTACAGTAGGTTGGTTGGTTGGTTAGTGGTTGGTTGGTTGGTTGGTTGGTTGGTTAGTGGTGGGTTGGTTGGTTGGTTGGGTTGTTGGTTGGTTGGTTGGTTTGTTGGTTGGTGGGTAGGTTTGTTGGTTGGTTGGTTAGTGGGTTGGTTGGTTAGTTGGTGAGTTAGTTTGTTGGTTGGTGGGTTGGTTGATGGTGGGAGTACCGTTGTTGACCCCCCTACCTTCCTGCCCCCCTGCTGCCTCACATCACTGTGGGTAAACATAAGGACGTAGCTTATGCACGATACAACATTTATGGTGTTTGTGTGTGTGTGTGTGTTTTTGTGTGTGTGTGTGTGTGTTTTTATGTTTGTGTGTGTGTATTATTTTTCCTGTGTGTTTATTTGTGTGTGATCGTTTATGTATTTGTGTGTTTATATGTGTGTGTTTGTTTATGTATGTGTGTCTTTGTGTGTGTGTGTGTTTGTTTATGTGTGTGTGTTTGTTTACGTATGTGTGTATGTTTGTGGGTGTGTGTATTTTTTGTGTATGTGTGTGTGTTTGTTTAAATGTGTGTGTTACTTAAAATCCCTGGAGATAAAGTGACATTGCACTGTATGGAAGGACAGCTGGCCAGATAAACAGATCAAGAGAAATAGAGAAGACGTAATTAAAGAGAGAGAGAGAGAAGGTGAGGTGGGACAGTTGTTGTTGTTTTTTGGTTTACCAACACCCCCAGAAATAAAGGAGGGGGGGGGGTGTTGGAGTGAGCCTTTGCCTTAGGCGGCTCACCAGTGAGGCTACTCTGAGGTGCCTATTACCATGTTGGCGGATAGGTAGTGACCACCGCCACCAGTGTAGCTGTTGGTGTCTTAGAAATGAGGTGAGATGCTACGACTGGTGCCTCAGGAGCAGTATGGTGAGGTACTAGCAGTGGCAGGACAGTCAAGGAGATAGTGTAGCAATGGCAGGGTGGTCTCCACATCACAGTAGCTGCACCTCTCTTCAGTGTCAGGGTTGAGTATTTGTACTTTACACTTATACTCCAGACGAATTCTATGGAGGGATGTGCGAACAAGTGATGAGATGGTCCTTGATACAGTCAGAGGCTGATACTGTGTGGTATTTGCATACCATGTAGCTGATGGGGATGCTGCTGCTACACACTCTTTATGTTTTGGTTTGGACAGCAGGTGGGCATTTCTTTTGTAGGTCTGCTTTGTCTGTCCGAGGCTTAGGCTTATTTGGAGATCCACTGAGCGTTTTTTTTGTGGCATATCTGGCACAAAAAGACGCTCAGTGGATCTCCAAATAAGCCTAAGCCTCGCACAGGATAAGAAGGGTAGAGAGAGAGAGAGAGAGAGAGAGAGAGAGAGAGAGAGAGAGAGAGAGAGAGAGAGAGAGAGAATAGGACGGTTGGATGGAAAGAGAAAGAGAAGGAGAGGAGGAAAAGATGGATGAGGAAGAGAAGGTAAATAAAGGAGCAGAGAGGAAAAGTTAATCTCTTCTTGTGATTTAAGAAGCAACAGGCTATAACTTTACCAGAGAGAGAGAGAGAGAGAGAGAGAGAGAGAGAGAGAGAGAGAGAGAGAGAGAGAGAGAGATATGGAGGAAAAGAGACGAATAAGTAAGGAGAGAGAGAAAGAGAGAGAGAGAGAGAGAGACGGAGAGAAAGTTAGAGTTAAGAGAAAGGGGAAAAGAGACGAATAAGTAAGGATTGAAATGTAGAGAGAGAGAGAGAGAGAGAGAGAGAGAGAGAGAGAGAGAGAGAGAGAGAGAGAGCAGCAGCAGTACTAAATATCACCATAAAATATAGAGAGAGAGTGAGTGATAGAGTACGAGTGATTAAAATTATATGAGTGAAGGAGAGTGAATAAAGAGAGAGAATTATTATTATCTTGAGAGAACTGAACGAAATGATGGACGAAAGAAGAATAAGGAGAGAGAGAGAGAGAGAGAGAGAGAGAGAGAGAGAGAGAGAGAGAGAGAGAGAGAGAGAGAGAGAAATGGGGAGAATGTTTCGGAAAAAGTATTATATGAAAAAGAGAAGAGATTTGGAACAGAAAGAAGAAGAAAGAGAAGAAGGAGAAATGGACGATTGGAAATGTGGAAGAAAAGGAAGGGGAAGTAGGGGAAGGAGAAGAAGAAGATAAAGAAGGAGAGGAAGAAAGGGGAATAGGGAAAGGAATAAAATAAATACGACGAAGAGAGAGAGAGAGAGAGAGAGAGAGAGAGAGAGAGAGAGAGAGAGAGAGAGAGAGAGAGAGTTACAAGGAGTTACAAGGAAAAGAAGTACCCTAGGGGACCTTACGATCCATACAAAGAGGGTACCTGTGGGTTTGGTTGCGCAAGTAGGCGACCATCCTCGAATGTGTTATGTGAAACCATCAAGGAACACTCGCACAACGGCTTAAACACCTAGACGGTGATTTAAGGCTTTGTCTAATCTAGACTTGAACTGATCCACAGAGTTGCTGTTGACTACATCAGCAGGAAGTGTGTTCCAAGTACCGCAGATGCTGTATGTAAAGAACTTACCACACAGATCATGGTTGTAACGCTTCAGTTCAAGTTTGTAGCCATGATTCCTGGTTGTGCCCTCACTAAGTTGGAAAATGTCCCTGTAGTCTACATTGTCAAAGCCTCGTAGTATTTTAAACACTTCGATAAGCTGACCACGCAGTCTCCGGGTTTCCAAAGAGAACAGGTCGAGTTCTACCAACCGATCTTTATAGCTCTTGTGTCTAAGAGAGGGTATAAGTTTGGTTGCCCTGGCTTGCACTCGTTCCAATCTCGCGATATCCTTTCGGTAAGAAGGACTCCAAAACTGGACTGCATACTCCAGGTGCGGTCGGACAAGGGAATTGTACAGACAAAGTACTATCTCCTTGTTCCGGTATCCAAACTGTCGCTTTATGTACCCTAACATCCTTTGGGCTTTCTTCTCAGCCTCAATACACTGCTTTGAGAACTTGAGGTCGCTGGTGATAGTTACACCCAAGTCTTTCTCAGTATCAGTGCTTACGAGAGCATTGCCCTTAAGGTTATACTCTGTTCGGGGGTTTCTGTGGCCTATATGCATAACTTTGCATTTGTTCACGTTAAATGGCATTTGCCACGTGTCAGACCACTCCCCGATCTTCCTAAGATCTTCTTGTAAGCGGGTAGTATTTCCTTCTTTCGCGACATTCATACCAAGCTTAGTATCATCGGCGAATTTGGAAATCTTGGCAACCATGTCACCATCCACGTCATTAACATAGATGATAAACAGTAGTGGTCCCAGAACAGAACCTTGGGGAACACCGCTAGTAACGGGCACCCACTCTGAAGCCTGTCCATTCACTACCACCAGCTGCCGTCTGTCACTTAGCCAGTTCTCTATCCAATTTGCCACATTTCCGTCTATGCCCAGTGCACGCACTTTCCGAAGGAGGCGGCGGTGGGGTACCTTATCAAAGGCTTTCTGAAAGTCTAAGTAGACAACATCGACCGCTTTATCCCGATCATGCTCACTGAAAACAAAATGGAAGAATTCCACCAGATTTGTGAGGCATGACCGGTGCTGCCGGAACCCATGCTGGGAACCCCTCAGTAGCAAATTTGATTCTAAGTGTGCTGTTATTTTGTCCACCATGATGCTCTCCATGAGTTTACAGACTATCGAGGTTAAACTGATGGGTCTGTAGTTTGACGGTTGGCTAGCATCTCCCTTCTTGAAGATAGGAGTCACCTCTGCCTCACGCCAGTCTCTAGGAACACATCCAGTCTGGATTACCCTGTTGAAGACCATGCACAGGTGCCGTGATACTTCACCATGCACTTCTTTCAACACTCTAGGTAAGAACCCATCTGGACCGGGGGACTTGTTTGCTTTTAATTCGATTATTTTTCTCTCAATTTCTTCTTGGGTGAAGACCATTGACTCCAACTTCTCACTGAAGGAGTCCAAAGGTTCGGGAATGGGACCACTCTCCTCAGAGAACACTGAAGAGAAATACTCATTTAAGAGGTTAGCATTTTCTGCATCAGAGTGCATCAATGCTCCATCCTCATTCACCAAGGGACCGATCCTGCGTCGGATTGGTTTACGGCCATTCACATAACTGAAAAACTCCTTGGGGTTCTCTTTGCAGAGTCTAGCCACACGGACCTCCTCAGCACGCTTAGCCGCCCTTATTTTGGATTTCACATTTCGATTCAGTCTTCTATGACCGTCAAAGTCCCCAGATGTCTTCGCTCGACGATACGCAGTTCTCCTCTCCCTTAGTAGGTTACGGATTTCCCGATTAAACCACTTCGGTTGAATGAACTTCTGACCTGTTCCCTTCAGAGGAATAAAGCGCGACTGAAGTTCCATGAAGGAAAACAAGAATGACCTCCACAGATCATCAGCACTCTCTCCCTCTTCTAGTTCCATTTCAGCAACGCTTTCACGAAGACCTGCAAAGTTCGCTCTCCCCATGTCTAATTTTCTATGCACCGGGGTCACGGACTCCATATTAGGGACCTTAACTGAAAATCTTATAAGCTTGTGGTCGCTTCCACCTATTTCTTCGTTTACAGAGAGGTCTTGAATGATGTCATCCTCGGAGGTGAGGACCAAGTCGAGTATGTTAGCACCTCTTGTTGGCTCCCTTACCCATTGAGTGAGGAATTCATCATTTACAAACTCCAAGAGTGGTGTGTTCTCGGCAGAGGGCTCTCTGGTTTCCCAGTCAACATGTGTGTTGAAGTCCCCCATAAGGATGCACACCCTGCCGTCCACTAGTTCACCCAGCAACTGGTATAGGTCCCTGTCCATCTCATTGAGTTGTCCAGGGGGTCTATAAAGCAGCAGGGTTCTGTATTTTGCAGTGCCTATTTCTAGGTCAACTCCAAGGAGCTCGTGGTTCGATGTGATGTTGCAGGTCATCGATTTGATGGAGTTCTTTACATACAACAGCACACCACCACCCCCTCTGTCCTCTCTATCTTTGTGGAAGAGTTGGTAGCCTGGAATCACGAATTCCCCTTCAAGATCTCTGTCTGAGGTTCTCAACCATGACTCCGTTATGGCCACCATCTCGGGTTCCTCTGTCGCAACGAGGGCCCGCAGTTCCAAAAACTTGTTTCGGATGGACCTGGCGTTGAACAATAGAACCTTCAGGGAACCCCCAACTGCAGGGCTCCCTATACTCTTCCGTTTCCCGGTTCGGTCATTGTCTTGGTAGTGCTGGGGATATCCTTCTTCAGGATCTCAGCGAATGTCTTCTCTGGGGTCACTCTAGCATAGCGATGAGGGCTCTCCTCCACGCTCGGTCGAGTGCTCCTGAGACATCGTCGGACGGCGTCTTCCATTAATTTGGAAAGCACTTCTTTCCCCTTTAGTGAGAGATGTGTGCCATCCCTCTGGTAGAGGTCGTCTCTACCAAAGAGTGAGGTGTAGGGGTCCACAAAGAACACCCCCTCGGCAGTACACAAATCAGCCAGGCGCTGATTTACTGCAATGTTCTTTGACAGAGCAGTCCCTAAAGGGCCTCTCCTTGGGAGCATGCCAACATATACCCTTCTGCGTGTTTTTAACCCACAGTCATCTACTGCACCGAGCACATCCGAGAGGACTCCTTCGGTCATGCCTACTCTACCATTTCTCAGGTAGATGTCATTACCACTCATCATGAGTGCAATGACAGCAGATCTGGACGTTTGGATCCTCTCAGCTTCCTTTCGGAGGTCAGCATTGCCACAACCTGGCAAACAATTCACCTTCACAGAAGTGTGAAGGCGATCTGCCATTAGGGGTTCCAGCCCTCGTGCCTGGGAATCACCTACAATGTGTATATCCACAGGCCTCTCCTTGGTAGGAGCACGAGATGCCTTGTGAGGAATCCGAGAGTGTTTTGAATTCCTGCCGGGCTCGTCACTTCCTCCAGGTTGCTTCTTCTTCGTCTTCTTTATCTTCTTCAATTTCTTTTCCTTCTTATTTGATTCCTCACTTTCCTCTAATCCCTCCTCAACTGTCTTGGGTTTTTCTCCCTTCTCCATATTCTCCTCCTCTTTTCCATCACACTTTTCTGCAGTCTCGTTTCCTTCTGCAGTCTCTTTTCCCTCTTCATTGTTGTTGTTCTTCTTGTTGTTGTTCTTCTTCTTGTTCTTCTTCTTTTTGTTCTTCTTCTTGGTCTTTACCGCCGTGGTGGAGCTCTCCGGTGAAGAAGCTCCTTGGACTGCCTTGTCTCTCACATGGCATTCACACCTCTGTGAGTCCATCCGGAGAACTTCCTCCTTTAGGGAGTTGTTCTCCTTCGTGAGCAGTGAGATGTGCTTCATCAACCTCTCCTCGAGTTTGCAAAAGTCGCAGACACTCGAGGAGTCTAGGTCGCTCGCACTCCTCCCGCTGAAGTCCTCACACCAGCGGTACACCTTGCATGTAGTACATGTAAATTTTCTTGCTGATGGACCAGTCATCTCGCTCTAATTCAATTTTAGACCAATAATACAAAAGAAAGGGTAATGTGATTTGGTCTCGCATAAGTCTCATCCGCCTACTTCTAGAAGGTTTTCGGTCGTTCGGCCAACAGAAACCTTATGAGCCAAGCACACCAACCCTAAGGTCTCCCCTGGGCCGGACGGCCCCAATCGTGCCGCAGCTCCCAACTGAGCAGCACAAGAGTCCTAAGTAAATGGGACTCTGATTTTTCAACAGGGGTGCTTGAAGTGTAACCGTCGTCCTACTAATCCCTACTAATCCTCCATCCGCGGCCAAACTTAAAGCAAATAGTAAAACTAAATGTCCACGACTTGATCCGAGATCTTTTACTGGCCTGGCAGCCAGCGAGGCACGAAAGCTCTCTCACCAAAGAGCAGTCGAGCCTTTAGGCACCTAAGAACGGTCACAGGGAGCTGGTCAGGCTTATTAATCTAAGAGAATACCTACGGGGGTTCTGAGGCATCTCCATTACTCGTACCCCACACGCCTGAGATCCCTTCAATCTCAGCCCTTTCGAAACCTGTGAGCGTTAAAAGGCGTTGTTTTAGGAGGTTCCAAAGCCTCCCTTCTCACACGGCATAAGGTAGCTGGTGAGGTCCTTAACAATAAAAACTTATATCGAAAGTGCTGAAGGTTTTTTTTTTTTTTTTTTTTTTAGGACAGTTGAAGAGCAGTTGTGAAACTTAATATTAACATGAAGATTTGACAACTCTTAGTCAGGATCCTAATAACGCTACCTTTCTGGCACGGGTAACCCAACTGGACTAAATGTCCCCCAGCATAGCTAGCAAAATTCAAACAGATCACACAAGCTCTCTCACCGACGGCAAGGTGGTTGTCTCGAGAGAGAGAGAGAGAGAGAGAGAGAGAGAGAGAGAGAGAGAGGAAAATGATGAGTAAAGACAGAGGGAAAGGAGAGAGAGATAAGAATGAAAAGAGAGAAACACAAATAAAGAGTGAAACACATAAATAGAGAGGAGATGATAAGAAGGAACACACACACACACACACACGCAGTACACATCTGTCTGTCCTGTGGTCCCCCACCCCCACCTCTTCACACCACACCGCTAGCTCAGTGAAGACATACAGACCCATCACTGACTCGGCAGTGAGACTGTTTGGTCAATGGCTGGTAAGATACCCTTGGGTAGAAGTTATCACCCCAGTGGATGTGCAAACAAAGTGGGAAAATTACCAACAAACAGTGTCGGGTGCATACCACCACTTCTTCCCACTCAAAACCACTAGAAAACATCCTGCAGACCTACCGTGGATCACCCCAAGGATTAAACGTCTGATTCATCAAAGAGAAAAGGCCTTCTATACCGACGAACACCGCTACAGGGTACTACGTAATCAGGTCATCAGGGAGATTAAAGAAATAAAGAAGAACTACTATCCTGAGAAAGTTCACCACCTCCTTCAGACGGATAGCAGCAAGTGGTACAGGACCATTAAGGATATCTGTGGCTTGGGTAAGGTGTCAAAACCCTTCCCCTTTCTCACAGGATTATCAGAGGATGAAGCAGCAGAACAGGTCAACAACCACTTCTCCACCATATCTCAGTCCCTTCCTGAACTCAACTACTCCCTCCTACCTTCCTTTCTTCCCTCTCCCTCTCCCCCTCCCACGGTCGAGAGTTTTCAGGTCACCAAAAAGTTGCTAAAATTTAAATCTAAAAGAGCCATCACACCCATTGACTTACCCCTCAAAATTTATAAAGAATTCGCTCCAGAACTAGCTGTCCCCCTTGCCTCAATAATTAATGCATCCCTGCAACAAAGTAAATGCCCTACAGATTGGAAAACCTCCTTTGTTTCAGCAATCCCTAAAGTGCCAAATCCCCCCTCCCTTAACGATCTCAGACCTATTGCTATCACACCCATCCCAAGCCTTATCTGTGAAGACTTCATCTTTAATTGGGCATATTCTTCCATTTTTAATCAAGTCGACAACCAACAATTTGGCAACATGAAATCTTCCTCCACCACCCACTGTCTTGTTAGCCTCCTTGACTTCATCCACCGCAATCTCGACCTCCGCAAAACCCCTCTTGCTCTTACGTTCATTGATTTCAGGAAAGCGTTCGACCGTGTGGATCACACCACTGTGGTGAAGAAGGCGTTGCATCTTGGTTTACCAGGTTACCTTGTATCGTGGCTTGCTGATTTCCTTTATGGACGCCAACAAGCCACCAGATACATGGGGCAAACCTCCACATTCCAACATCTCAAATGTGGAGTTCCCCAGGGAACCAAGATGGGACCTCTCTGCTTCTTAATCCTTATTAATGATGTCCTGACTGATACCCCTTACCGTTGGAAGTACGTTGATGACTGTACAGTAGGCACCACCATCAACAACTCCACCCCAGACTACAGTCTCTTTCAACGGACACATGACAATGTGCAAACTTGGGCCAACAACAACTACCTTACCATCAACACCAACAAGATGGTAGTTATGCACGTCAACACCTCCACCACACCAGTCCCACCACCTGCACTCACTATCGGCCCCAACTCACTTGAGGTGGTTCAATCCACTAAGTTGTTGGGCATCATCATCGGCTCCAAGCTGGACTGGAAGCTACATGTCACCAACATCATCAAGGCATCAACATATAAATTCTACATGCTCAAAACAATGAAGGCATTAGGGGCCTGGCAACAACAGCTTAGGGATGTATATACCACCTTCATACTTCCTAAGCTGTGTTATGCATCACCAGCCTGGTCCTCCTCACTCAATACCACCCAAAAGCGCCAAATAGAAAAAGTCCAGAAAAGAGCATGTAGAGTTATCATGGGAGACAACTACATCTCATATGACAATGCCCTTACAACTCTCAACCTCACCTCAGTATCTCAACGCCACCTCCAGGACCTACACAAATTTGGTGATAATCTCATCAAACACCCGCGCCACAGATCTCTTCTCCCACCATCTCTGCCTCCACCACGCCGAGCAGCCCGTCACCACAATAAAATCGAATCCATCAGATCCCGTACTGACCGTTATAAGAACAGTGCTATCCCCACTATTGTCCAACACCTCAACAGATAAAGCAATAGTTAAGACTATAATACCTCCATGATTAAGACAAATACATTTTTTTTTTTTTATTACACACACACCCCAGACACAACAATAAGAACAGTCACACACACTTTATTTATCTCTGTTTATTCTGACCTCACCTCACTATATCCAGTTTCCTTCACACCTCAAAGCCATTCTGACCCATACAGCTGCACCCACTTGCTATGTCATGTTTGTATATGTATAAAAGTGTGTATGTGTATGTATATTAATGTATATGTATATGTATGCATGTATAAGAATTTATATGTATGTATGTATATGTATGTGTATGTATGTATGTGTATATATATGTATATGTATATATATGTGTATATGTATGTATGTACTTATGTGTGTGTATGTATGTATGTGTGTCTATGTGTATATATGTGTACAGTATGTGTATATGTATGAATATATATGTTTGTGTGTATGCATACATGTATTTATATACGTTATTAAATCTCTGTGTATTTTCTCATTTATCTACGTATATGTATTTTTCTCCCATATGTTTTTTGTGTCTTCGTTTTCATTCCCATTTCTACCATTATTGTTTTTTTTTTTTGTAATATGTACATTTTCAGCTTAGCAGCTGCTACTATTTAATAAACCGATTATTATTATTATTATTATTATTAAGAGAGAAACAGAGAGACAGACAGACACACGAGAGAGAGAGAGAGAGAGAGAGAGAGAGAGAGAGAGAGAGAGAGAGCGAGCTATTGATCCTAAAATTACAGAGGTGACCGAATGAAAGACAATTACACAGTACAGTTTTAATTAATGAAGAAATGTGTTGGTACGAATACATTACACCCACACACACAGACACAGCCAAGAGTAGGTCGGGGTGCCGAGGTCACACACCAGTCAGCACCAGAGGACCTTCAATGCCAGAACTTCACGAATGTGGAATGTGTTCACCGCAGCAGCTCCCTCCATGCAAGACCTGTCTATCCAACAAGTGAAGGTGGCTGCTCACAGGTGGTGAGGAACATTACCAACGCCCATGAGACATATATAATCATTCAAATGCGGCTTTTAAGATAGTGCCACGAGGAAAAGTGGCACTTTAAGCCGCACATTAGTGTACAGTGAGCTGTTCTAACTGTTTAGCCATGTACAGCTGTACCAGAAAGTTAAAAAAAAAGGAGAGAGAGAGAGAGAGAGAGAGAGAGAGAGAGAGAGAGAGAGAGAGAGAGAGAGAGAGACACACACACACACACACACAACAGACCCAGATGAAGAACAATAATGGTATCCTGTTGCCTGAAATAGTTTAGAGGAATCATTTGCCCCAGATTTACCACCCAAAACGATAAAACACCGTTCGTCATCTATTCTATCCTCTGTTGTATAATTAATTTGGTTAATAAAACTTTAATTCCTTTCACTAAGATTAAATCAGCTAATAAAACTCTAATTTCTTTTTTTCCCTAAATTAAATAGGCCAATAAAACTTTAATTACTTTTTCCCCTGAATTAAATCAACGAGTGTTATTCTCAGTGAAGCTCTAATTTCTTTTTTCCCCTGAATTAAATCAACGAGTGTTAGTTTCAATAAAGCTCTAATTTTTTTCCCATGAATTAAATCAACGAGAGTTAGTTTCAATAAAGCTCCAATTTCTTTCTTCCCCTAAATTAAATCGACGAGTGTTAGTTTCAATAAGGCTCTAATTTATTTCTTCCCATGAATTAAATCAACGAGTGTTAGTTTCAGTGAAGCTCCCTAAGTGTTTTTCTAAGATCGTAAAATAATTGATTCATTATAATGATTGTGAGTTTTCATGATTGTTTTTGTTTGTTTATAAAAAAAATAGTTGAAATGTTCCTGTTTATAGGAGCTGAGTTAATTATTAGTTTCCATCGTTAATTTATTTACATATTTTACACATTACCCTTTTACACAGATTTTACACATTACCAATAGATTTACAGGGAAATTAATAAAAAAATAATGTATGTGAGAATAATGAAAATAATAGTGTGTGTGTGTGTTCTGTGAGTATAATGAAAATAGTGTATGTGTGTTCTGTGTTATAATGAAATTGTGTAGGCCTATGTGTGTTCTGTGAGTATAATGAAAATAATAGTGTATGTGTGTTCTGTGAGTATAATGAAAATAATAGTGTATGTGTGTTCTGTGTGTATAATGAAATAGTGTATGTGTGTATGTGTGTTCTGTGAGTAAGGGTCAGAAGTGGTCAGGTCATTGAACTTGCTAAACCTTAAATTAAATCCATCAAATTGTCTGTGATCTAAGCTCATTATGGTCAGATTAAGGTCAATGTATTTCACGAGCCTTTAATTAAAAACGCGCCGTTATTTTTGAACTTAGGTCATATTGGTCAGTTAATGTGACCAGCCATTACTCCCTTCTAAGTTCGTAATAGGTCAATCAGTTTATTTCCCCAGCCTCTAAATCTCTCCATCCCTCCCTCCCTCAAAATCCCTCTTTCCCATTAAATCCCTCCATTCCTACTATTAAATCCCTCCATCTCCACCTTTAAATCCCTCTATCCATCCCTCAAAATCCCTCTTTCCCATTAAATCCCTCCATCCCCACCTTTAAATCCCTCTATCCATCCCTCAAAATCCCTTTTTCCCATTAAATCCCTCCATCCCTCCCTTTAAATCCCTCCATCCATCCCTCTAAATCCCTACATCCCTCTCATTAAATCCCTATATCCCTCCCATTAAATCCCTCCATCCCTCCATCCCTCTCATTAAATCCCTACATCCCTCTCATTAAATCCCTCAATCCCTACACACACACCCTCCATCCCTCCCCACCTCTAAATCCCTCAATTCATCCCTCAAAATCCCTCCATCCATCCCTCTTCTAATTGACCCCCAAAATGAGTATCAATCAGCCTTCCTTCCTTCCTTCATTCCTTCCTTCCATCTTTCCTTCCTTCCTTCCTTCCTTCCATCCATCCTTCCTTCCTTCCTTCCTTCCTTCCATCTTTCCTCCCTTCCTTCCTTCCTTCCTTCCTTCCTTCCATCTTTCCTTCCTTCCTTCCTTCCATCCATTCTTCCTTCCTTCCTTCCTTCCTTCCATCCTTCCTTCCTTCCTTCCTTCCATTTTTCCTTCCATCCATCCATCCATCCATCCATTCTTCCTTCCTTCCTTCCTGTGAGCATAAATCAGTTAATTTATTATGGTCACTCACTTCAGTAAGTTATTGATAATGGCCACAGCAAGTCAGGCTAAAGGGGAATTAATGGAGATTTATTATCATTGGGGCACCGAGGCAATCATTTAGTTAGTTAGTTAGTTAGTTAATTGGTTAGGCAGGCAGTTGGTTGGTTGGTTAGTTGGTTGGTTTGTTAGGCAGGTAGTTAGTTAGGTAGGCAGTTGGTTGGTTGGTTAGGCAGGCTGTTAGTTAGGTAGTTGGTTAGTTAGTTAGTTGGTTGGTTGGTTAGGCAGTTAGCTAGGTAGGCAGGCAGTTGGTTAAGCAGGCAGTTAGTTAGTTAGTTGGTTGGTTAGGCAGGCAGTTAATTAGGTAGGTAGTTAGTTAGTTAGGCAGGCAGTTAGTTAGTTAGGCAGGCAGTTAGTTAGTTAGGCAGGCAGTTAGTTAGTTAGTGAATGGGTTTGTATGTTAGTTAGTCAGTCACCAGGGCTTGTTTGACTTCATAGGGTATATTTTACAGTTATGAAGGATACAGTTTACAGTACATGGGGAGTATTATTATTATTATTATTATTATTCAATCGTCAGTTCATCTTTCCCCTCTTTCCTTTTCCTTCCTATATTTATTCATTCATGCATTCTTCCCTTCCCTCCTTCATTTATTCATTCACGTATTCCAATTTGTTTATGTTCGCTATTCTTCCTTCCTCCCTTCCTTCCTTCCCACAAGGGTCGAAATCTCGCTTTTATCACCACAATACATCTCTAACTTCTTCTCTGAATTACATAGAGAGAACATTTTGAAATGAAATGTAGAGCTAGGAAGCTCATTTTTTTACTGATGGTGGTGAAGATGTATACTAAGATATAGATATAGTTTCATGGAATTCTATTCATAATTATTAGAGTAATATAATAAAATGTGTTCTCGGTGCTCGAAAATACGACGGTATTTACTTCGCTACTACTCTGAAGATATTGGAGTAATTCCTTTGAGGTTTTTGCTGCCAAGTACACTTGCTATGATTGTAAATTGCAAGTAAGCTTATTTGCATAGGTGCAACGGTTTTGTTCTGACTAATCGCACAATATGTTCCACTGCGTTTTTCTCCGTACGAGGAAACATATATATTGCTAGAAAAGAAGATATTCAACTTACAGCACTAATCCTACTTGCAAATAAAGATAATTTAGTTAGCTTTCAAATAAAAACAAAATCATGCAAATAACTGAAGAATTGGCTGAGGAGTAGCAGTTTGTATGGTAATATTTTGGCTAAAAACAAGTTTTCGGGAAATGAGCGTCAAAGTTTATCTAAGTGTTTTCCTCCCTTGCTGCAATAGATGGAGTTGTTTCTATGATAATATCTGCTTTAGTATTTATAAATTAATCATTACACAACACAAAACAATAGTTTCCAGTAATTAGGTATTGTACATATGGTACCATATATGGTACTGTATATACAGAAAAAAAAAAAGGCCTCTACCGGTTCTGTAACCTCACCCCTGGGGCATTCTTGAAAACAATACATTATCAGGTTGGGTTTTTTGTACCCAGGGATGAGCCACTTTCCAACCTTCAGTAATGTTTCTAGACAATGGCATTTAGTGCTCTCCAGCACCATAATGAGGATCAGCTTGTATTCTCCTCTTTTTTCTTCATTTTGATGTTCTTGCTTGCTCCCTCTCTTTGTCCATATCCTGCAATGTTATTTGCATTCTGTCATTCTTGATGCCCAATTCTTCAGCTAGAAATCCTGCTTCATAACCAACATTATAACAGATAATTGCTTGGGCTACAGCAAAATCCAGTGTGGATTTGCCAAGGCTTTTGACCTTTGGGCAGTATTTGCTGTACAGTATTGTGGATGAACAGTACACGGAAGTACAGTATTATGAAATTCATGTCTTTCTGCAAAATTGCATATAGTATTTCTTGCATAACATAACAATGAAGCTTACCATCATATGTGACATCTATATCCAGTAATCCACCATCTCCTGGGAATAGAAGTAGCTCATCTGCATAGTACAGTACTTCGTTACTTTTGCTACACTGTCCTCAAGTTATCTTACCAATCTCTACCTTACTCTGAGCACCATTTTAACTTATAGTGAGTCTCTTCCTCTTTTTTGCACTTGATATGGGCGTATGCATGAGTACAGATATGGAGGTAGGGTGGTTGTGGAGTGGGGTTGTTGTTGATGTTGTGGTGTGGGTTTGTTGTGGTTCAATCAGCTGATGGTGGTGGTTGCCAACGCTGCTATTTCACCTACCCTCTCTCCCTCTTTTTACTGCTTTCCTCCCCTTCTCAGCGCGAATGCAAGCTTTCATGGACTTCCTTAGCATCTTGACTTCCTTGGCACCACAAAAAACACGTAAAATGAATTGTAGAAGCAGGAAATAAGAGCACTGTGAGCCCACACGAGTTAGAGTTAGCGATTCTAGCTACTCCTTTGCTGTGCGTGTCTGACTGTTTTTGTCTCTGTTGACTGTGGCTACATTGCCTCACACACACAAAGTTGCCACGTTCGACAGTGCAGCTGCCATTTGTTCATGAAATAACCATAACAACAAGAAACATTGCACAAGAATGAAAATATTACCATGTTATGTCGCACATAGTAGCGCCCATTGCGACGTAAATAATCGTTCATTGCTCCAGAAACCTTGATTTATAGCCAAATATACCATAGTAAAAGTTGTCAAATAATACTCAAACTGTGATAGGGTGTTGAGGACAGTACTTGCTTGATTTTAGCCAAGTTAGCAAAAAAAAAAAAAAAAAATTGTTTTACCTATTTTAAGCGGACCTTCGTCCTTATGAGGGAGAGAAATGCATGAGGGAGGGAGGATAAGTAGATAGATGAGGGAGGGAGGGTAAGTAGATAGATGAGGGAGGGAGGTTAAGTAGATAGATGAGGGAGGGAGGGGAAGTAGATAGATGACGGAGGGAGTGAGGGAGGGAAGGAGGTAGAAGAATGAAGTAGAAACGTGATGAAATAAGGGAAGGAAGAAGGGTGATGAAGAAGATGAAGGAAGAGATGAACAAGTAGGGAGGAAGGAAGGAGAAGGAAATGTAGGAAGGTAAGGAGGAAGAGAGGGAGGGAATGAGGGAGATATATAACATAAAAGTAGGTTAGGAAACGTAAGAGAGAGAGAGAGAGAGAGAGAGAGGCAATAAGGAAGTGAGAAGAGAAATGAAAGGGAATAAGAAATAAGAAAGGAAGTGATAAAAGAATGAAAAGACAAATATAAAATGGGAGAGGCAGACAGACAGACAGACAGGAAGGAGGAGAGGAAAGAAGAAAGGAAGGAAGGGAGAGAAGGGGAGACACAAGTGAAGAAGGAGAGGAAAGAAGGAAGGAAGGAAGGGAGAGAGAGAGAGAGAAGGAGACAAAAGTGAAGGGTCGAGGAAGAGGCCGAGACAGGGAGAGGGTTATCTGAATAATTATGCGATAAAACACTTACTCGGCAAAGTTTTAGGTGGAAGGAAGTAAAAGAGAAAATGTGTGTGAATCATAGACATATAGAGATTTCCACCCACC
Organism: Petrolisthes cinctipes; assembly: GCA_033782935.1. Lineage (NCBI taxonomy): Eukaryota > Metazoa > Arthropoda > Malacostraca > Decapoda > Porcellanidae > Petrolisthes > Petrolisthes cinctipes. The sequence continues at coordinate 16,597 of JAWQEG010006260.1, forward strand.
AGTATGTATGTATGTATGTATGTACAGTCACGAGTTATAATACGTATCCAGGTCTTGTTGTTGTTGTTGAAGTTTGGAATCATCTGACATACATACATACATACATACTGTTACGTGTGTCTGAATTATTATTATTGATTTATAAATGTTGCTATCTATTTTTGACAGTGACTGTGGATGTGGTTGTGAGTGTGGTGGCAGAGGCCCACACCCGGATGTATTGTGTGCGAATTTAATTCACTTATTATTCCATTTTCTTTAAGTGTTGGTGTCGTAAGGTCGGGTATGTCATAACCAGCTATGTTCTCTAGATTCGTACGCTTTCTCTCGCAAGTGGCGTGATGAGTGTCCGTTTTCATTACTTAGGACTTCCCATAGTTTCTTGGGAGGGAACGTATGAGTATAGTGTGTTTAAGTCTGTGTTAACGAACAGTTTTGGAGACGCTCCTAACTCTGTTGAAAAAACCGGCACGCTTTTCTTTGTCGAGCCGAGAGTATATAAGGACGAGGCTTAGGCCTTGTTACTTTAGATACCTTTGGAGACTGGGACAGCTAACTTGTGTTTTGTAAGTGATTGAGTGTGGTGAGATTCGGGAGGAGACACGCTGACGTATTTTTGTTAAGTATAATTATTTTATTTCTACTTTTTTCTCACAGTAACTTAGGGGTCACTCTCATATTATTATTATTACTATTATATATATATTTGGGTATTGATATTTTATTATTATATTATTACATGTGTGTGATGCATTGATGTTTGTTTACTATATATGCCAGTGAAGTGCCAGTGTTATTGATAGACTACTTCTATGCTTACGTGTGTGCCTAGAGCCTTGTGTATTGAAGTGATGGCACAGTGGTAGTAAGTTGTTGTGTGATTATTGCAAGTGTATTATATATATTTTGGGTGCTCTGTCTCACGTTCTGTCATAGTTGGGAATCCTGATTTCATTTAATAATTCTTTCTGTGTTACTTGTATGTCTTTGTGTTAGTTCATATTGTCATTATATATTATAGAAAATCTGAGTAGTTTCTCTATCATCATTTATTCTTTATAACCGAATCTGGGTATATGTATGGACGGTCTCTTTAGGGTTGAGTTAGCAATCTTTCATATAGGCTGGGTTTGTACTTTTACTTCTAATTCATAACTTTACTAGTCAGATACCTGCCACCCAGTGCTACTTTATTCTGTTGACAGCTAACTTTGGAGTAAGTCTAGTCTAGTGACTAGTACTGTACCGTATCTCTACCCTCCGTCCGTAACATATAAATTGGCGACCTCGCCAGGATTTCCAATTTTTGCTGAACTGAGACTTGTGTACTATCATTGCATTACTGTTGCATATTTTTTTCTTGCATTGCATTTTTCCATTTTTTGTGTACTTTGCCTAATAGTTAGTGAGCAATGGAGACTCAGGGTGTGGCTAGTGAAAAGTGGGCTCCACTTCATCTCATTTCTGAGCAGGATGTTGCAAATTTTATTAACTCAAGTCCTAATCCCGAGAGAGTAAGAGCACTGAGGAGAGAGGAATTATTACTTGTTGCACAGAAGTTGGAACTTACTTTTGAAAGTTCCAACGCATTTCCACTAGCTAACCTGATATGCCACCATCTATACGGCACTGATTTGTATGATTTTGTTGAGAGGAAGGATAATGTTTCTGTCGTAAGTGAATGGTCTGTACGTTCTGAAGTGCTTGAATCCCCTGTGGTTCAGAATAACCAATCTGGGAATGACCAAGCTGCGCGTGACCATGAGTTCCGTATGCTACAATTACAGCTTGAGTTAGAGCAAAGGAGATTAGAGTCTGAGAGGAGAGCTCAGTTGGAGTTTGAGCTTGAGAAAAGGAAATTGGAATTGGAGTTGGAGAATTATAAAGTGGACCATGAGCCACGACGACCGGTTGCGTCGGGAGTGTCATCAGAACAGCACAGGTTGGTTCCTAAGTTTGATGAGGACCATGTTGCTGAATTTTTCCAGAGGTTTGAGAAAGTAGCAGAGGGTAGTGGGTGGCTGAAGGAACGATGGTCAACACTAGCACAGTCAGTATTTTGTGGTAAAGCTTTAAGAGCATTTGATGCTCTCAGTTTTCAGGAATCTTTGGATTATGAAACGTTAAAGTCCGCTGTACTGAGGACGTATGAATTAAGACCAGAAGCTTACAGACAGAAGTACCGTAATAGTAAGATACGTTCTAATGAGACATGGACTGAATTTATGAAATATCAGAGTGGCCTATTTCTAGCATGGATAAGAAGTGAGAAGGTAGAAGATAATTATTTTAGGTTGGAGGAGTTGGTTAAGTTGGAGCAATTTCTGAGCCAAATGGAGCCAGATTTGCAGATGTTTATAAGTGATAAGAGAGTAAAGACAGCTGAGGAAGCTGCAGTTTATGCTGATGATTATGTTTTAGTCAGTAAGCAATTCAAAGCCAAAGACAAAGGCCAAAATAGACCCCCTCCAACCACCAATAATAAAACCTATGATAGAGATGTCTCCCCGAATTCTAAAAGCACTCATGTCACTAGTCCCAGTCCCCCAGGTATCTCACATGCACAAACACCTACACGCACTCTACACAAACCTTGGACACGAACTTTCACATGTACTTATTGCCACAAAACAGGACATACTGTAGACAGATGTTGGAGAAAGGCAGGAGTTGTTAGGCCAACCAATTTTGTTTCTTGTGACAAGGCTATTGTCACAGTTTCTGAGCCCCGAAAGGATAGTAAGGATAACTCTGTTTTGCCCACTTCTAAAGATAGAGTTCTTTCAGAAGGAGGGAAGGGTGCAGTGGATGCTGTTCCCATGTCTGACGTTACAGGAGCTGTTGTCCAGTCGGTAGCTACGGATGCTGCGGCTGAGGATTGTTATGCTCCGTATCGTTCTGATGGGTTGGTCAAGCTGGGGGAATCCCAGCATCCTGTTAAGATACTCCGAGACACTGGTTCTACAATTACTCTGTGGGTAAGACCGAAACATGTTGAGTTGAGGTCCAAGGACTTTGTTTTGCTCAGGGGAGTAGGAGGCTCCCTGACGGTTCCTTTGGTGGAGTGTAGGGTGAGTTGTAATTTATTTAACGGGACGGCACAGGTTGGAGTGGTGGAGTCATTGCCCGAGTCTAATGTGGATCTAATTCTTGGGAATGATTTGGTTAGGGGTGAGGAAGTGAGTGCCCCAGTAATGACCAAGGATCCTGTACCTGCCGAAGTTGCGGAGGATGAGGACCAGATGAACTTCCCTGTATGTGCCGTGACCCGATCGATGTCAAGGGTGGAGGAGAGCCGGCGTGTGGAAGCAGCCGAGGCTGTTGTAACTCCTTCCGACCCACCAGTGGAGGACGTTGACGGTGATGGAGAATCACCGGACGATCCTTCTTTAACTAATCTTTTTTCAGATACCTCTAGTGAGCAGTTGGCTTTAGAGTGTGTCGATGTTGATAGATTTAAGGATTTACAAGGTAGTGACCCAGGTATCCAAGAGTTAAGGAGCCTGGCAGTTGAAAATATGGGGGAAGAAAAGGGTTCATGTTTATATGAGAAGGATGGAGTTTTGTACAGGAGGTGGAGACCTCCTCATACTAGTGTGGATGAGGGATTGAGGGATGTACTCCAGTTAGTTGTGCCGAGTGTGTGCAGGCAGGAACTAATTAGGCTGGCTCATGATATTCCCTTTGCTGCCCACTTAGGAGTGAGGAAGACACTTGAACGGCTTAGGGCAGAATTTTACTGGCCTGCCATGAGGGCTGATGTGTACCAGCATGTGAGGAGTTGTCACACATGCCAGGTTGTGGGACGGCCTAACCAGAAGCCATCTAAGTCTCCCCTAATTCCCATCCCTGCTATTGGACCACCTTTCTCAAAGTTAATTATAGACATAGTGGGTCCACTTCCTACCACTTCTACCGGATTTCAGTATCTTCTTACTATATTAGACCCTTGTACTAGGTACCCTGAGGCAATTCCCCTCAGAACTATGAATGCTAAGGCTGTTGTAAATGCATTGTTAGGATTTTGTACTAAGTTTGGGTTACCTAATGAAATACAGTCTCATAGGGGTTCTAATTTTTTGTCTAACCTGTTCCAGCAGACTTTGGAAGAGTTGGGAGTTAAACATGTTAGAAGCAATGCTTACCATCCAGAGTCCCAGGGTGCCTTGGAGAGATACCACCAGACCCTGAAGAATATGATGCGGAAATACTGCTTGGAACACACCAAGGATTGGGACAAGGGTGTTCCTTTCCTACTGTTTGCAACGAGGGAAGTACCACAGGAGAGCCTGGGTTTCTCTCCGAATGAGGTCCTTTGAGCATCGTCAAGGAGGCATGGAGTAGTGACGTCAACACCAGCAAGAACCTTCTACAATACGTCCTGGAGTTCAAGACCCGTCTGAGTGACACTAGGGAAGAGGCGAAGAAGAACCTTGAGGAAGCCCAAGGGAAAATGAAACAGTGGTATGATCGGAAGGCCAGATGGAGGGAGTTCCAAGTTGGTGATGAAGTGTTGGTGCTACTGCCACTTCAAGGTCAACCCCTGGCTGCCAAGTTTCAAGGTCCGTACGTGGTAGAGAAGAGGCTGGGTGAGACTGACTATCTTGTGAAGACGCCCGACCGGCGGAGGTCTCATCAGTTGTGCCATGTGAATATGTTAAAGCCGTACTACCGCCCTTTGAAGACTCCAGTGACGACACAGCATGTTGTGGCTGTGGCTGAGGAAGAAGATGATGATGTGGCAGAGGTTACTTGTGAATTTCAAGAAAGTAATTGGGTGGACAATGAGGAAGCAGAGACTACTCTACGGGACAAGGTGTCGCATTTACCTCCCGAGCAAGTGACGCAGCTGTGGAAGTTGATGTCAACCTATGGCAAAGTGTTCGCCAGTGTTCCTGGGAGGACTGACTGGACTCAACACGACGTGGACGTGGGCGTGGCTACGCCAGTTAAGCTGCCGCCCTACCGAGTCAGTCCACGCCATATTGAAGTGCTGCGGAAGGAGCTGAAGTATGTGTTGGACCACAACTTGATAACACCGTGTGCAAGTGCTTGGAGTTCCCCTGTGACATTGCAGCCTAAGCCTGATGGTTCTGCTAGGTTCTGCATCGACTACAGGAGAGTGAACGCCTTGACAAAGACTGACACGTACCCGTTGCCACGCCTAGAGGACTGCATTGACCATGTGGGATCCTCTAGTTTTATTACCAAGATCGACCTGAAGCAGGGATTTTGGCAAGTACCTCTGACAGACCGAGCAAAGCAGATCTCGTGCTTTGTGGCCGATGGGCAAACGTACCAGTGTAACGTGATGCCGTACGGTATGAAGAATGCACCAGCCACTTTCCAACGGCTCATGAATGATGTGACTGGGGGTATTAAGAATTGCGTTGTGTACATTGACGACGTCGTGGTCTACACTGACACCTGGGACCACCACCTCCAAGTGCTGCAGCAGTTACTATCTCGCCTACAGGATGCCAACTTAGTCGTCAACGTCAAGAAGTGCGACTTTGTGTATGCCCGTGTGCAGTACCTAGGGTATGTGGTAGGACATGGTCTGGTCTGCCCGCCTAGCTCGAAGGTGGAGGCTATACAAGGTTTCAAGAGGCCTCAGAACAGACGGGAACTCAGACGCTTCTTGGGATGTATCGAGTACAACAGGCGATTCTTGAAAAATTTCGCGACTGTAGTGGCACCCTTGACTGAGTTGCTTAGAAAAGAGGTTAAGTATGAATGGACAAACGAGTGCGAGGAAAGTTTTGAAAGTCCCAAGGACATACTCGTCCACTATCCCGTGATGACCGCACCCAAGTTTGACAAACCATTCACACTAGCAGTGGACGCTAGCAATGTAGGAGCAGGAGCTGTGTTAATGCAGGAGGACGACCAGGGGGTGGAGCATCCTGTTTCATATTTCAGTAAAAAGTTCTCTACCAGTCAGAAGAACTACTCAGTTATCGAGAAAGCACTCCTATCCCTGATCCTCGCCCTGCAACACTTTGCTGTGTATGTACCTGCGTTTGGACCAATACTTAGGGTGTACACTGACCACCACCCTCTGAAGTATTTGAACAGTTTGGGGGCCAAGAACCAAAGGCTTACCCATTGGAGTTTGTTCCTCAAACAGTATCACCTAGATGTACGTCATATAAGAGGTGTTGATAATGTGATAGCCGATTGTCTATCTAGAAGTTAAATGTTTTGTTTTTGATTTTTGCATGTTATACATAACTTTTGTAAACCCAAGAACGAATTTTCCAGAGGAAAACTCTTTCTTTGGTGGGGGCGTGTTACGTGTGTCTGAATTATTATTATTGATTTATAAGTGTTGCTATCTATTTTTGACAGTGACTGTGGATGTGGTTGTGAGTGTGGTGGCAGAGGCCCACACCCGGATGTATTGTGTGCGAATTTAATTCACTTATTATTCCATTTTCTTTAAGTGTTGGTGTCGTAAGGTCGGGTATGTCATAACCAGCTATGTTCTCTAGATTCGTACGCTTTCTCTCGCCTTCTCTCGCAAGTGGCGTGATGAGTGTCCGTTTTCATTACTTAGGACTTCCCACAGTTTCTTGGGAGGGAACGTATGAGTATAGTGTGTTTAAGTCTGTGTTAACGAACAGTTTTGGAGACGCTCCTAACTCTATTGAAAAAACCGGCACGCTTTTCTTTGTCGAGCCGAGAGTATATAAGGACGAGGCTTAGGCCTTGTTACTTTAGATACCTTTGGAGACTGGGACAGCTAGCTTGTGTTTTGTAAGTGATTGAGTGTGGTGAGATTCGGGAGGAGACACGCTGACGTATTTTTGTTAAGTATAATTGTTTTATTTTTACTTTTTTCTTACAGTAACTTAGGGGTCACTCTCATATTATTATTATTACTATTATATATATATTTGGGTATTGATATTTTATTATTATATTATTACATGTGTGTGATGCATTGATGTTTGTTTACTATATATGCCAGTGAAGTGCCAGTGTTATTGATAGACTACTTCTATGCTTACGTGTGTGCCTAGAGCCTTGTGTATTGAAGTGATGGCACAGTGGTAGTAAGTTGTTGTGTGATTATTGCAAGTGTATTATATATATTTTGGGTGCTCTGTCTCACGTTCTGTCATAGTTGGGAATCCTGATTTCATTTAATAATTCTTTCTGTGTTACTTGTATGTCTTTGTGTTAGTTCATATTGTCATTATATATTATAGAAAATCTGAGTAGTTTCTCTATCATCATTTATTCTTTATAACCGAATCTGGGTATATGTATGGACGGTCTCTTTATGGTTGAGTTAGCAATCTTTCATATAGGCTGGGTTTGTACTTTTACTTCTAATTCATAACTTTACTAGTCAGATACCTGCCACCCAGTGCTACTTTATTCTGTTGACAGCTAACTTTGGAGTAAGTCTAGTCTAGTGACTAGTACTGTACTGTATCTCTACCCTCCGTCCGTAACAATACATACATACATAACAGTAAATCAATTACAGTCAATAGTCATAATAATTTCCTGGTCTTGTTGTTGTTGCTGTTGTTGAAGTTTGTAATCATCTGACATGCATACATACATATATACCTTCCAATGAACCAATTATAATGCTTATACTGTCTCATTATACAATTATACATACATACTTTCTGGAGCTCCTTCAATACTCCATCATCCTCAGTCCATTCGAAGCTGACCTGGATACTCATTAATATTATTATTATTATTATTTTTTTTTTTTTTTTTTTTTTAATGTGACCTTCATCCTTATGGCTTGTGACAGTACATACCTTAAGGAACCCTGTGATGTAGTCATAAAAAAGTGGAGGTAAAATAGTCCTTCAAATATTGCCACGAAACACACACACACACCTACATAGAAAGAGCTTGTTTCGTGGTATAGTCAGGAGGAATCAGAAGCCACCAATTCTCATACACGATCACAGGGTCCTTAAATATTATCATTCCTTATACTCGACAAGAATGAGAGTGAATGAAAATACTGAAGGTTATCATACGCATACATACATACACACACAGACAACCCAAGCAGCTGTATGATAATAATAACTGTATAAATGTGAGAACCCAAATTACATCAACCCAACAGAGAAGTGAGTAAAAAAAAAAAAAAAATGTATAGAAAATGAAAACGCGACCAGAAACCTAACTATGCAAAAAGTGAGAATAAGCATTTGTGTGTGTGTGTGTGTGTGTGTGTGTGTGTGTGTTTGCTGCTGCTGTTGTTGTTTACGAGTTTCAAAAGGTGAAGGACAAACTGTTATTGAGTTTGTGTGGTGTGACGTTGTATGGTGTGCTGTGTGGATGTAAACAACAAGACACATTCAGCTGCAGCAGGATGGTAATGTGATAATAGTAATAGGGGGAGGAAGAGGAGGAGGACACTGATGCTGTTCCTTTATAGTTACTCACCAATACACACCAACAATACACTTGTAATTTGATCCCATGTCTAGAATTCTATTACATTTACGTGTATGTCGACTGTCTGCCTATGTTTCTCTCTCTCTCTCTCTCTCTCTCTCTCTCTCTCTCTCTCTCTGCCTATGTCTCTCTGTCTCTCTCTCTCTCACACCCACACATTCTGTGTGTGTGTGTGTGTGTGTATTTCTCTCTCCCTCTCTCTCTCTCTCTCTTTACCTACATATACACTCAACCAAACACACAAACAAACTACTCGAATTCTCTCTCTCTCTCTCTGTTGACTGGGAAACCAGAGAGCCCTCTGCCGAGAACACGCCACTCTTGGAGTTTGTAAATGATGAATTCCTCACTCAATGGGTAAGGGAGCCAACAAGAGGTGCTAACATACTCGACTTGGTCCTCACCTCCGAGGATGACATAATTGAAGACCTCTCTGTAAACGAAGAAATAGGCGGAAGCGACCACAAGCTTATAAGATTTTCAGTTAAGGTCTCTAATATGGAGACCGTGACCCCGGTGCATAGAAAATTAGACATGGGGAGAGCGAACTTTGCAGGTCTTCGTGAAAGCGTTGCTGAAATGGAACTAGAGGAGGGAGAGAGTGCTGATGATCTGTGGAGGTCATTCTTGTCTTCCTTCATGGAGCTTCAGTCGCGCTTTATTCCTCTGAAGGGCACAAGTCAGAAGTTCATTCAACCGAAGTGTTTAATCGGGAAATCCGTAACCTACTAAGGGAGAGGAGAACTGCGTATCGTCGAGCGAAGACATCTGGGGACTTTGACGGTCATAGAAGACTGAATCGAAATGTGAAGTCCAAAATAAGGGCGGCTAAGCGTGCTGAGGAGGTCCGTGTGGCTAGACTCTGCAAAGAGAACCCCAAGGAGTTTTTCAGTTATGTGAATGGCCGTAAACCAATCCGACGCAGGATCAGTCCCTTGGTGAATGAGGATGGAGCATTGATGCACTCTGATGCAGAAAATGCTAACCTCTTAAATGAGTACTTCTCTTCAGTGTTCTCTGAGGAGAGTGGTCCCATTCCCGAACCTTTGGACTCCTTCAGTGAGAAGTTGAAGTCAATGGTCTTCACCCAAGAAGAAATCGAGAGAAAAATAATCGAATTAAAGGCAAACAAGTCCCCGGTCTGGATGGGTTCTTACCTAGAGTGTTGAAAGAAGTGCATGGTGAAGTATCACGGCACCTGTGCATGGTCTTCAACAGGGTAATCCAGACTGGATGCTTTCCTAGAGACTGGCGTGAGGCAGAGGTGACTCCAATCTTCAAGAAGGGAGATGCTAGCCAACCGTCAAACTACAGACCCATCAGTTTAACCTCGATAGTCTGTAAACTCATGGAGAGCATCATGGTGGACAAAATAACGGCATACCTAGAATCAAATTTGCTACTGAGGGGTTCCCAGCATGGGTTCCGGCAGCACCGGTCATGCCTCACAAATCTGATGGAATTCTTCCATTTTGTTTTCAGTAGGCATGATCGGAATAAAGCGGTCGATGTTGTCTACTTAGACTTTCAGAAAGCCTTTGATAAGGTACCCCACCGCCGCCTCCTTCAGAAAGTGCGTGCACTGGGCATAGACGGAAATGTGGCAAATTGGATAGAGAACTGGCTAAGTGACAGACGGCAGCGGGTGGTAGTGAATGGACAGGCTTCAGAGTGGGTGCCCATTACTAGCGGTGTTCCCCAAGGTTCTGTTCTGGGACCACTACTGTTTATCATCTATGTTAATGACATGTCGCGAAAGAAGGAAATACTACCCGCTTACAAGAAGATCTTAGGAAGATCGGGGAGTGGTCTGACACGTGGCAAATGCCATTTAACGTGAACAAATGCAAAGTTATGCATATAGGCCACAGAAACCCCCGAACAGAGTATAACCTTAAGGGCAATGCTCTCGTAAGCACTGATACTGAGAAAGACTTGGGTGTAACTATCACCAGCGACCTCAAGTTCTCAAAGCAGTGTATTGAGGCTGAGAAGAAAGCCCAAAGGATGTTAGGGTACATAAAGCGACAGTTTGGATACCGGAACAAGGAGATAGTACTTTGTCTGTACAATTCCCTTGTCCGACCGCACCTGGAGTATGCAGTCCAGTTTTGGAGTCCTTCTTACCGAAAGGATATCGCGAGATTGGAACGAGTGCAAGCCAGGGCAACCAAACTTATACCCTCTCTTAGACACAAGAGCTATAAAGATCGGTTGGTAGAACTCGACCTGTTCTCTTTGGAAACCCGGAGACTGCGTGGTCAGCTTATCGAAGTGTTTAAAATACTACGAGGCTTAGACAATGTAGACTACAGGGATATTTTCCAACTCAGTGAGGGCACAACCAAGAATCATGGCTACAAACTTGAACTGAAGCGATACAACCGTGATCTGAGTGGTAAATTCTTTACATACAGCATCTGCGGTACTTGGAACGCGCTTCCTGCTGATGTAGTCAACAGCAACTCTGTGGATCAGTTTAAGTCCAGATTAGACAAAGTCTTAAATCACCGTCTAGGTGTTTAAGCCGTTGTGCGAGTGTTCCTTGATGGTTTCACATGACACATTCGAGGACGGTCGCCTACTTGCGCAACTAAACCCACAGGTACTCTCTTTGTATGGATCGTAAGGTCCCCTAGGGTACTTCTTTTCCTTGTAACTCCTTATAACTCCTTGTAACTCCTTGTAACTCTCTCTCTCTCTCTTTCTCTCTCTCTCTCTCTCTCTCTCTCTCTCTCTCTCTCTCTATCTCTCTCTCTCTCTCTCTCTCTTTCGTGTTCTCTGTCCCTACCTTTTTCCTGTTTCACTTCTACTCCTTCCTTCTTTTCCTCTCGCACCAAACACACACACACACCACACACACACACACACACAGACACACACACACACACACACACACAGACACACACACACACACATACATCTGCCCTTCACTATACCAATAATTGTGTGTGTAGGTATGTATGTGTGTTGATGTGTAGCTGGTATATGTAAGAGATTGATACACTCTTATCCTATTATATTTCTCTTCTCCTTCGTTCTCCTTTCTCTTCTTCTTCTCCTCCTCCTCCTCCTCCTCATCCTGCTTCTTTTCTTCCTCTCCTTTCTGTTCCCCCTTCGTTCTCCTTTCTCTCCTCTTCCTCCTCCTCGGCTCCTCCTTTCTTATCCCTTCTCCTTTTCCAAGTTCTCCTTCTTTTCTTCCTCTCCTTTCTCTTTCCCCTCGTCCTCCTTTCCCTTCCCTACACACACACACACACACACACACACCCACCAGTAATCCTCCTTTCCTCTTTACTTCCTCCTTTCTTCCTCCCCTCTCCTCTCTTCTCTTCAACAAGCAGCATCCATGAAAAAAGGAAGGAAATTCTTGAAACACACACACACCACACACACACACTCCCTCCTCTCGACCACCGGAAGAAAATGATAATAAAAACGTTGCTGGAAAAGAATAAGTAAACGTTTCTATTGCTTCCAATATTTTTACCCCCCCGGAGTTGGAACCATTTCTTGGCAGGTCTCTGAAGGGGAAAATTACACCGACGAGGTAGAGGTTGGAAAAAAAAAAAAAAAAAAAAAAAAAACACACACACACACACACACACACACAAGATTCAAGTTCGACAAATACATATATATAAAATAAGATACAGATTTGACCCACAAAATTATACAAGCTGTAAATTTTTTTTAAGTGGTTGTCTGTTATCGGTGACTTTAGACATTTTTATTTCCTCCAAACTTTGTTATAGAACAGCAGTTGATTCCTTATTACATACATACTGAGCTACAGGACTCGTATTTTTGTTTGTTTTTCGGCCTAGTTTGAAGGAATCGATAGCCTTCCAAATTTCTGACTTCTGACTTAATTAAGACTACCACATTATCTTTTTCAGACTAGATTGATGGATATTATACTGTGTGTGATCTCTGTTATGTTTATTACTCTGTCATCAACAACGTCTGGCTGCTTGTTCAAGGACAAACACACACACACACACACACACACACACACACACACACACACACACATTCAAATTACACCGGGCCTGACGACGACACACACACACACACACACAACTAAACCGTGCCTGACAACGACACACACACACACACACACACACACACACACACACACACACACACACACAACTAAACCGTGCCTGACAACGACACACACACACACACACACACACACACACACACACCTACACCGTCCCTGACAACGACACACACAAACAGCAGCAGCAACTCCCCAGTCACTCAAGCGTCTGGCCAAAAACACTCTTACTCCACTTTCTCACATATGTCCCTAGAACCAGACCAAACCACACCAGACCAGACAAGGCCAGACCAAGCAGACGCCAACAAGCAGACTACACAGACCAAACCACACAAAACCAGACCAAAACCAGACTAGACCAAGCAGACAACACAGACCAAACCAGTCCAGACCAAACAAAGCAGACCAAACCACACAAAACCAGACAAAGAAGACCCGAACAAGCTGACTACACAGACCAAACCAGACCAGACCAAACAGACTAGACCAAACCCAACCAGACTAGACCAGACCAGACCATACGATACGATACCAGACTACACAGGCAAAAACAGACTATACTATACCATACCATACCATACCATACCACTTCAAACCACATCACACTACACTAAACCAAACCAAACTACACCACACTATATCACACCAAACCAAACCACACTACACCCACACTTAACTACACAACTTCAAACCAGACCACACCACACCCCACCACACCACACAACTTCAAACCACACCACACTCCACACCACACCAACAACAACAACCCCACCCCACCACACCACACAACTTCAAACCACAACCACACTCCACACCACACAACAACAACAAAACCAACCACACACCACACACCACACCACACACCAGTCCCTCTACTTTACATGCCCTGCCATCAGTTG
>JAWQEG010006260.1:32500-34731 GCA_033782935.1 Petrolisthes cinctipes
TCCTCCCTCCTTCCTCTTCCTGTCTTTCCCTCTTCTCTCCCTTTTCTCTGCTCCTTTTCTCTTCCTCTTTCTCCTTTTCTCTCTAACCTCTTCTTCATCTACTTCCTCTCCTCCTTCCCTTCTCTCACTCCTTATCTATTTTTCCTTCATAATTCTCTTGTTTCTTTAATTTTTCTTCACTTTCCCTCGTTCTTTATCTCTCTTTCTAACTTCTTCTTTCTCTCCTTAATCTCTCTCCGTCTTTCTCTGCTTTACATCTCCTCCACCCCTCATCTCTCTCTCTCTCTCTCTCTCTCTCTTCTCTCTCTCTCTCTCTCTCTCTCTCTCTCTCTCTCTCGTGACCGTTTAAGAAGAAGGAATAAAAAGGAAATTAAAGAAAGAAGAAGAAGAACAGCATAAGAAAGAAGGAGGTACTACAACAACAACGACAACATCAAACAAAATAATAAAAAAAAATAACAGTGAAAAAAAAAGTCGATTAAGGATGGAAAGTACAAAAGGAAAGACGTGAGCAACAATAATTTAATAATCCACCCAACCTAATACAAAAGTTATATCCTCTCTCACCATACCGTACTAACTCAAGAAAATTATCAAGTTATTTATTTAACTTTAGTACAAGAACAAGAGAAGGGGACGTTTATATCATACGTCTGTACACACATAATTCAACATTTTATTATAGACGAGAATTTATATAGACTACACTATTCACATTATTTAACTATCGACAGTGTGTGTGTGTGTGTGTGTGTGTGTGTGTGAAAGAGCATCAGCATAGTGATGTGCGGTAAAAGTAGAAATGACAGCGTTAAAGCCGATGTGGTTAAAGTTTTGTGGCGACATAATGAGGCTCAGGCAACTTTCGTCACCGTGTTTACATAAATGAAAAGTTATGAAAGTTATCCCATGTGGCCTTACAAAGTTCACCCTATATACATAATGCAGTAAAATGTTTCCCACGACAAGAATAGATGATAGAAAATGCAAATATGAAGGTGTGTACTGAAACTAAGACACTAAAAGACATTTGCAGGAGATTCAAAACTTAGGAATCATGTGCAGTGCTTAGAAAAGAATACAAGTATACAACTCCAGCAGGTCCACCAAGGAATTTAAAGTTTTAGCACACCTACCACGTGTTACCTGTACTTGTTTACATCTCGTGTCTACCTGTACCTGTTTACACCTTGTAGTTCCTCTTACACCTACCACGTGTTTGATGGGACTTGTTTACTTTCACCTTGCAGTCCCTCTCAAATCTGTCACGTGTTTATCTGGACTTACTTTTACACATTGAAGTTCCCCTCCCACCTGTTGTTACCTGTATCTGTTTACACCCTGGTCCCCTCCCCACCTACCACAAGTTTACTACCAGGACCTTACCTTTACACTATAGACAGTCCCTCCGAGCCTTCATGTCCTCACACCACCACACCACACCACACCACTTGCTGAAGACGACCCAGTGAACGTTTTCAACTCCTCTCTCGGTGCACACTCCCTTTAGGCTCGTTGTTCACCCCAGGCTACTGCAACGGGAATTTATTTGCGTGTAGGAACAACAGCCTTGCCGACCCAATAGACTGAAAGAAGGAGAAGAAGGTAAAAAAAAAATAAAAACCCAGCTAGTGAAGAACCGATGCCATTCTTGAGGATCTCTTTCAGAGTAAATTGTCTTCAGTTCAATACTCGTCCATGCAGCCAGCTTTAACACAAGACCTCCTGGAACCTTTCTTATTACAGCTCTAGTCACTCCATCTATACCAGCAACTCCAGCAGAAGCCACATTGAGGAAGGGTGTCATGGTTTTAACTCTATCAGAAGCCAAATGAGGAAGGGTGTCATCCATGGTTATAATCCTCCCCTAAGACAAACTGAGGACTGAGGAAGAGTGTCGTGGTTATAATCCTCCCTAAGACAAACAAAGGACTGAGGAAGGGTTTCATGGCTATAATCCTCACTAAGACATACTAAGGAAGGGTGTCATGGTTATAATCCTCTCTAAGAAAAACTGAGCAAGGATGTCATGTTTATAATCCTCCCTAAGCCAAACTGAGGACTGAGGAAGGGTTTCATGGCTATAATCCTCACTAAGACATACTAAGGAGGGTGTCATGGTTATAATCCTCCCTAAGCCAAACTGAGGACTGAGGAAGGGTGTCATGGTTATAATCCTCCCAGATTGATGTCTTGCCAAACAGTGAGTGAACTATACAACGTTTTGTGAG
>JAWQEG010006261.1:2500-26621 GCA_033782935.1 Petrolisthes cinctipes
AGAATATTATTATTATTATTTTTATTTATTCAGTCTGTACAGAACATATAAATTAATTTAGATATGATTTATACACAATATATATATATATAATTTTTTTTTTTTTTTTTTTTTTTTTTTTACATAATTATTATTATTATTTATTTTGGTTTAAGAATTTTATATACATTCTAGTTTACATTGCATAATTTATACTATTATTATTATTATTTAATTTAGACTCAATATATATACATTTTTTCATTATATCACATTATTTTTTTTAATTAAAGATTTCTATATAAATTTCTATATAAATTGAATATATGATTTAAATAAACTCTTTGTATTATTTTTATATTTATTTTTGTTTAAATACATTTGATTTATTATTATTATTTATATAAATTTTATTATTATTATTATTTTTTTTTTTATTAAAATTTATATTATTATCAATATTATTATTATTTATTTTATTATTTATTTTATCAAAGTTTTTTTTATTATTATCAATGTTATTATTATTTATCAACATTTTATTATTATTATTATTATTATTATTATTATTATTATATAGAGTATTTAATAATATTTATAATAATTTTATAATCATATATTTATTATCATCTATCATAGTTTTATTAATATATTTATTATTATTTATTATTATTAATTAAATATGTATAATTATTTTTTTTTTTTTTTTTTTATTTACAATTTTTGAGGTTGTGATTTTGGGGCCTATTTTTCAATTTTCAGTTTGGGTTCTAGAAGGACATATGCGCCACGTGTCAATAAGGGTCATTTTCCTACCCTCATAGCATACGATTTTCACCCTTCAGTGCATACCAACAATAGCATTATAATCATCTCGCAATTTTTTTTTTTTTTTTTTTTTTTTTTTTTAGACTCTTGCAGAAAAAAATATATATATGTTTTAAATTTTTTTTTATTCCTTCACTCAAAACTGTCTGTAAAAATAATAGTAATTATTTCATATAATATTATTACACATTTTTTTTTTTTTGGTCAATTTTTTCAGGCATAATTCAATTTTTTTTTTTTTTTTTTTTATGTATTTATTTTTTTTTCAGAATCATGCTTAATTAAAAAAATATATGTATATTTTCTGTTTATTTTTTCATTCAAAATTATCTGTAAAAATAATAGTAATTTTTTTTTTATTATAATATTACAATAATAGTAATATTTTTTTTTAATAATTATAATATTACAATAATAGTAATATTTCTTTAATAATTATAATATTACAATAATAGTAATATTTTTTTTATTATCATAATATTACAATAATAGTAATATTTTTTTAATAATTATAATATTACAATAATAGTAATATTTTTTTTAATAATTATAATATTACAATAATAGTAATATTTTTTTTATTACTATAATATTACAATAAAAGTAATATTTTTTTTAATAATTATAATATTACAATAATAGTAATATTTTTTTTAATAATTATAATATTACAATAATAGTAATATTTTTTTAATCATAATATTACAATAATAGTAATATTTTTTTTAATAATTATAATATTACAATAATAGTAATATATTTTTTTTAATTATAATATTACAATAATAGTAATATTTTTTGTAATAATTATAATATTACAATTTAAATAATACTTGGTCGATATTTCAATGGCTTCTATATAATAATAATTAAAAAAAAAACACACACACAGGTTGTATGCAAGAATATTGGTGGTGGTAGTATTTACGATGCTATGGTACCGGTACGATGAAAAAAAAAAAATTGTTGAATAAAAAAAAATCGAAGAAAAAAAGTCGAAGGAAAAAAAAGTTGAAGGAAAAAATCGAATAAAAAAAAAATAAAAAAAAGTCGAAGAAAAAGTCGAAAAAAAAAAAAATAAAAAAGTCGATATTTTTTTTTTTTAAGTCGAAGAAAAAAAAATTGAACAAAACATAAAAAAAAAATACGATGGTTCTGTAATTCATCGTATCATCATCGTATCATCATCGTATACACCACGACGACGAATGTTCTTGCATACCGACCTACATAATATAGGGTAAGGATAGAGAAAGTAGTTTTTTTTTTTTTTTAAATACCAAAGTGTATTAGACATCAATTTTAATTTCAAAGGGTTTACAAAAAAGCAGGAATGTGTGTATGTATGTATGTGTGTATGTATGTATGTATGTGTGTGTGTGTGTGTGTGTGTATGTATGGCAGTCATTGTACAAGGCATTAAAATAATCATAATAATAATAATAATAATAATAATAATAATAATAATAACAATAATAATAATAATAATAATAATAATAATAATAATAATCATAATAATAATAATAATAATAATAATAAAAATAGAAATAATAAAAATAATAATAATAATAATAATAATAATAATAATAATAATTAGATAATATTAATATGGCACCAATTTGGCACTTACTCACTCAAATGTTATTACTCATAAGTCAAAGCAAATTATTTTTTTTTTTTTATTCACTGACAAAAAAAAAAAAAAAAAAATTCTTGGAGACGGAAAAAAAAAACACATTTTTTAGTTATAAATTTTCGCTATGGACGATTTTTTTTTTTAATATATATAATATTTAAAAAAAAATATATTTTATGGAAACTTTTATATTTGTCAAAAAAAAAAAAAGTCGAAAAGTCAGTCAGTCAATTTTTTCACTCAATTTAAAACGTATGATTAGTTAAACATAAACAAACACACACACACACACTGACAAACACAGGGCTTTATTTATGGTGTTTGGACTTCCACCTGGGGAGTCTATAGTAGTAGTAGTAGTAGTAGTAGTAGTAGTGGTGGTAATGGTGGTGGCAGTAGAAGTAGAAATAGTAGTAGTAGAAATAGTAATAGTAGTAGTAGTAGAAGAAATAGTAGTAGTAGAAGAAATAGTAGTAGAAGTAGTAGTAGTAGTAGTAGTAGTAGTAGTAGTAGTAGTAGAAGAAGAAGAAGAAGAAATAGTAGTAGTAGTAGTAGTAGTAGTAATAGTAGTAGTAGTAGTAGTAGTAGTAGTAGTAGTAATAGTAGAAGAAGAAGAAGTAGTAGTAGTAGTAGTAGTAGTAGTAGTAGTAGTAGTAGTAGTAGTAGTAGTAGTAGTAGTAGTAGTAGTAGTAGAGGTACATTGGAGTGCCTTGATTCCTCCAAGGTGTGTCAGTAAACAAACCGAACCAAATTAACAAAAATAATAATAATAATAATAATGGTGTTGTTCTCTTGTTGCTTGGAGCCTTCATCTTTGCTATACTTGCTAGTATTAAAATCGAAAAAGGTATCGCTAACTAACAATAATATAAATGGCACTAAGTTATTATTTCCCAACAATGTGTAACTATGGAGGTAATATTTCCACACGACAGAACAGTAGTTGGTGTCAAATATAATTATCCATATAGGGGTATGTGTGTGTGTATATGTATGTATGTATATATGTATGTATGTGTATATGTGTATATGTGTATATGTATGTATGTGTGTATATGTATGTATGTATATATGTATGTATGTGTATATGTGTATATGTGTATATGTATGTATGTGTGTATATGTATGTATGTATATATGTATGTATGTGTATATGTGTATATGTGTATATGTATGTATGTGTGTATATGTATGTATGTATATATGTATGTATGTGTATATGTGTATATGTGTATATGTATGTATGTGTGTATATGTATGTATGTATATATGTATGTACAGTTGGTGTCAAATATAATCGTCCATATAGGGGTATGTGTGTGTGTATATGCATGTATGTATATATGTATATATGTGTATATGTGTATATGTATGTATGTGTGTATATGTATGTATGTATATATGTATGTACAGTTGGTGTCAGATATAATCGTCCATATAGGGGTAACTCACGTAAGAGTTTGACAGCTTCCCTCTGTTCCTTAGATGATAAACTTTCCAATAAATAGGTTAAGTACCATCTTTTAATTTAATACAAGTAGCTACACACTACTTAAAACAATAATTCACACACACACACACACACACACACACACGTAAACTACCACCTTTTAATTTAATACAAGCAGCTACACACTACTTAAAACAATAATTCACACACACACACACACACACGTTAACTACCACCTTTTAATTTAATACAAGTAGCTACGCACTACTTAAAACAATAACACACACACACACACACACACACACACACGTTAACTACCACCTTTTAATCTAATACAAGTAGCTACACACTTCTTAAAACAATAACACACACACACGTTAACTACCACCTTTTAATTTAATACAAGTAGCTATGCACTTCTTAAAACAATAATACACACACACACACACACACATACACACGTAAACTACCACCTTTTAATTTAATACGAGTAGCTATGCACTACTTAAAACAATAATACACACACACACACACACGTTAACTACCATCTTTTAATTTGATACAAGTAGCTACACACTACTTAAAACAATAACACACACACACACACACACACACACACACGCACACACACACGTTAACTACCACATTTTAATTTAATACAAGTAGCTACACACTACTTAAAACAATAATTCACACACACACACACACACACACACACACACACACACTACTTAAAACAATAATATCATAATATGTGGACGTGAAAACATTAGACAGTAAATTGTTTGAGATACCCATATGTGGATGATTATTATTATTGACCACGACTGTACCAGCAGTCTGTATGTATGTATGGGGAGGAAAGCAAGCTGATGGTGGTATGCAAGAATGTAATTGGTGGTGGTGGTGTAGTACGGTACGATGGCTTCATAGACAAACCACAAAGTCATGGTACAGTTGGACACATGAATGGGTGGTACAGCCCAAATGAAAGATGGTCAGTTTCTGCCAATATCAAGTTCCTTAGTGCCAAATAGGAGACATCAGGGGCAGGTTAGGTTAGGTTAGGTTAGGTTAGGTGGGTTAGGTTAGGTTGGGTTGGGTTAGGTTAGGTTAGGTGGGTTAGGTGGGGTTGGGTTAGGTTAAGTGGGTTGGCTTAGGTTAGGTTAGGTTAGGTGGGTTGGGTTAGGCTAGGTGGGTTGGGTTGGGTTGGGTTAGGTTAGGTTAGGTTATGTGGGTTAGGTTGGTAATTAGGAGGGGCAGAAGTCAGTATTGAAGATGGTAATAAAAAGCAACTACCTGATAATAGATACTGGTTAGGTTAGGTTAGGTTGGTTGGGTTGGGTTGGGTTGAGTTAGGTTAGGTTAGGTTAGGTTAGGTTGGTTGGGTTGGGTTGGGTTAGGTGGGTTAGGTTAGGCTAGGTGGGTTGGGTTGGTAATTAGGAGGGGCAGAAGTCAGTATTGAAGATGGTAATAAAAAGCAACTACCTGATAATAGATACTGGTTAGGTTAGGTTAGGTTGGTTGGGTTGGGTTGGGTTGGGTTGGGTTAGGTTAGGTTAGGTGGGTTGGGTTAGGTTGGTAAATAGGAGGGGCAGAAGTCAGTATTGAGGATGGTAATAAAAAGCAACTACCTGATAATAGATACTGGTTAGGTTAGGTTAGGTTGGTTGAGTTAGGTTGGGTTGGGTTGGGTTAGGTTAGGTTAGGTTAGGTGGGTTGGGTTAGGTTGGTAATTAGGAGGGGCAGAAGTCAGTATTGAAGATGGTAATAAAAAGCAACTACCTGATAATAGATACTGGTTAGGTTGGGTTAGGTGGGTTGGGTTGGGTTGGGTTGGGTTAGGTTAGGTGGGTTGGGTTAGGTGGGTTGGGTTAGGTTGGTAATTAGGAGGGGCAGAAGTCAGTATTGAGGATGGTAATAAAAAGCAACTACCTCATAATAGACACTGGTTAGGTTAGGTTGGTTAGGTTGGGTTGGGTTATGTGGGTTAGGTTGGTAATTAGGAGGGGCAGAAGTCAGTATTGAAGATGGTAATAAAAAGCAACTACCTGATAATAGATACTGGTTAGGTTGGGTTGGGTTAGGTGGGTTGGGTTGGGTTGGGTTAGGTTAGGTTAGGTTAGGTTATGTGGGTTAGGTTGGTAATTAGGAGGGGCAGAAGTCAGTATTGAAGATGGTAATAAAAAGCAACTACCTCATAATAGACACTGGTTACTCAAATGGGACAAATATCTTTCACCTGGTCTTTGCAATATTGGTTCATAAAAGTCACTCAAATAGCTCGCTTTTATTCACCAGGACTTTTGACCGTGACTGTACGGTACGATGACTTCACAGACAAACCACACATGTCACGGTACCATCGTATAATACCACACCATCGTACACACCACAGATATTCTTAAACATGGCACTATATCGGAGTAACATAACATCACACTGTCTAACTGTCGTATAGTGAATCCAGCACTTTGAGGGACAGTTGACTTGGTATTTAGGAGAGAAACTATTTATTTATTTAATTAAAAGGGGAAGTTTTGTGTGTTGGTAATTCTGGAGCAACTGAATCCTCCAAACTATTCCAAGCAACAGAAGATCAGCATTAATTTTTCTCTTGTGGTTCTGTTTCCTGGCATACTTTGGAGGAATCAAGGCACTCCATTGTACCCAAAAGAGAATTACCACCTTAAGGGGGTGCGGTAGTAGGGGGACAGACTTGGGAGCGGGGGGTTGGGGGGTGCGGGAGTAGGGGGACAGACTTGGGGGGGGGGGGGAGTTTGGGGGGTGCGGGAATATGGGGGCAGGCTTGGGGGGGGGGGGAGATTAGGAAGGAGCGGGAATAGTAGACAGGCTTGGTGGGGGGTTTTGGGGGGTGCGGGAGTAGGGGGACAGGCTTGGGGGGAGGATTAAGGGGTGCGGGAGTAGGGGACAGGCTATCTACCCACCCCAAGCCTGTCCCTCCTATTCCCACACCCCCCAAACCCCCTCCCCCAAGCCTATCCCCCTATTCCAGCACCTCCCAAACCTGTCCCCCTATTCCCGCACCTCCCAAAAATAACCCCCGACCCACATTAACCCCCCCCCCAATCCTGTTCCCCTAATCCTGCACCCCCCTAATATTCTCGGGTCCCTTGTATTGTTAGGTGATAGCTTTGAGGAACAGGGTAGTGAAGGCAGTGACTATAACAGCTACGACGACTGTAACAGGTGACCAAACGCTATCAACTGGAGGCGTCACACGATATAGGGTCAGTTGCTTTAGATCAGGTCAGCGAGAGTCTGTTCAGCTAAGGTCAGGTCATCCTCACTCACGACACGGATGCCTTGCATGACGGTTCGAGTTTGTGATGACGGATGAGATGATGGTGGTGGAGACAAGCTTTGGGTATTTGACACACTCGCTCTTGAAACGGGAATTGGAGGAAGAAGAGGAGGGAAGGGAACATCACGTCTACCTCTCTTCTTCAGGGCTTCGAGTGCCTGCGGACTCAGCTTGGCTTCGTATGGTCGACGCCTTCTATTGCTACCACCACTCACTTTCTGCCACTTGTGGAAGGCGTGGTACTCCAGGTTAGGCGTGGTGGTGGTGCGAGGTCTTGTCGTTGTAGTATCGGTTCTGCATTTAGGCCTTAGATCATTAGGACCAGTACATGGGGTCTCTGTGACACAGCTTGGGTGGCTGGGGTTGGCATTGCAGCACCGACCCGATCCAGGACGGGTTGAACAGGGATCGGGTGTTGGAGTAGTGGTGGTTGTAGTGCAAGATGGATGTCTGGTATTGGATGAACAACACTGGTAAGATCCTGGTTTTATGACACAGGGATTGGGTTTGGGTGTTGTTGTTGTTGTCGTACAAGATGGATGTCTGCTATTGGATGAACAACACTGGTAGGATCCAGGATTTCTAACACAGGGATCAGGTCTGGGTGTTGTTGTTGTTGTCGTACAAGATGGATGTCTGCTATTGGATGAACAACACTGGTAGGATCCAGGGTTGGTAACACAAGGGTTTGGTCTTGGTGTAGTGGTTGTGGTGGTACAGGATGGGTGTTGACGGTTTATAGAACAACATTGGAATGTCCCTGGGCTAGTCCTACAAGGATCAGGTCTTGGCGTAGTTGTTGTTGTCGTACAAGATGGGTGTCGACGGTTTGTGGAACAACACTGGAAGGATCCTGGGTTTGTAAGACAAGGGTTTGGTCGAGGTGTTGTTGTTGTTGTCGTACAAGATGGATGTCTGCTATTGGATGAACAACACTGGTAGGATCCAGGATTTCTAACACAGGGATCAGGTCTGGGTGTTGTTGTTGTTGTCGTACAAGATGGATGTCTGCTATTGGATGAACAACACTGGTAGGATCCAGGATTTCTAACACAGGGATCAGGTCTGGGTGTTGTTGTTGTTGTCGTACAAGATGGATGTCTGCTATTGGATGAACAACACTGGTAGGATCCAGGATTTCTAACACAGGGATCAGGTCTGGGTGTTGTTGTTGTTGTCGTACAAGATGGATGTCTGCTATTGGATGAACAACACTGGTAGGATCCAGGGTTGGTAACACAAGGGTTTGGTCTTGGTGTAGTGGTTGTGGTGGTACAGGATGGGTGTTGACGGTTTATAGAACAACATTGGAATGTCCCTGGGCTAGTCCTACAAGGATCAGGTCTTGGCGTAGTTGTTGTTGTCGTACAAGATGGGTGTCGACGGTTTGTGGAACAACACTGGAAGGATCCTGGGTTTGTAAGACAAGGGTTTGGTCGAGGTGTTGTTGTTGTTGTCGTACAAGATGGGTGTCGACGGTTTGTGGAACAACACTGGAAGGATCCTGGGTTTGTAAGACAAGGGTTTGGTCGAGGTGTTGTTGTTGTTGTCGTACAAGATGGGTGTCGACGGTTTGTGGAACAACACTGGAAGGATCCTGGGTTTGTAAGACAAGGGTTTGGTCGAGGTGTTGTTGTTGTTGTCGTACAAGATGGGTGTCGACGGTTTGTGGAACAACACTGGAAGGATCCTGGGTTTGTAAGACAAGGGTTTGGTCGAGGTGTTGTTGTTGTTGTCGTACAAGATGGGTGTTGACGGTTTGTGGAACAACACTGGTAGGATCCAGGATTTCTAACACAGGGATCAGGTCTGGGTGTTGTTGTTGTTGTCGTACAAGATGGATGTCTGCTATTGGATGAACAACACTGGTAGGATCCAGGATTTCTAACACAGGGATCAGGTCTGGGTGTTGTTGTTGTTGTCGTACAAGATGGATGTCTGCTATTGGATGAACAACACTGGTAGGATCCAGGATTTCTAACACAGGGATCAGGTCTGGGTGTTGTTGTTGTTGTCGTACAAGATGGATGTCTGCTATTGGATGAACAACACTGGTAGGATCCAGGATTTCTAACACAGGGATCAGGTCTGGGTGTTGTTGTTGTTGTCGTACAAGATGGATGTCTGCTATTGGATGAACAACACTGGTAGGATCCAGGGTTGGTAACACAAGGGTTTGGTCTTGGTGTAGTGGTTGTGGTGGTACAGGATGGGTGTTGACGGTTTATAGAACAACATTGGAATGTCCCTGGGCTAGTCCTACAAGGATCAGGTCTTGGCGTAGTTGTTGTTGTCGTACAAGATGGGTGTCGACGGTTTGTGGAACAACACTGGAAGGATCCTGGGTTTGTAAGACAAGGGTTTGGTCGAGGTGTTGTTGTTGTTGTCGTACAAGATGGGTGTTGACGGTTTGTGGAACAACACTGGAAGGATCCTGGGTTTGTAAGACAAGGGTTTGGTTGAGGTGTTGTTGTTGTTGTCGTACAAGATGGGTGTTGACGGTTTGTGCAACAACACTGGAAGGATCCTGGGTTTGTAAGACAAGGGTTTGGTCGAGGTGTTGTTGTTGTTGTCGTACAAGATGGATGTCTGCTATTGGATGAACAACACTGGTAGGATCCAGGATTTCTAACACAGGGATCAGGTCTGGGTGTTGTTGTTGTTGTCGTACAAGATGGATGTCTGCTATTGGATGAACAACACTGGTAGGATCCAGGGTTGGTAACACAAGGGTTTGGTCTTGGTGTAGTGGTTGTGGTGGTACAGGATGGGTGTTGACGGTTTATAGAACAACATTGGAATGTCCCTGGGCTAGTCCTACAAGGATCAGGTCTTGGCGTAGTTGTTGTTGTCGTACAAGATGGGTGTCGACGGTTTGTGGAACAACACTGGAAGGATCCTGGGTTTGTAAGACAAGGGTTTGGTCGAGGTGTTGTTGTTGTTGTCGTACAAGATGGGTGTCGACGGTTTGTGGAACAACACTGGAAGGATCCTGGGTTTGTAAGACAAGGGTTTGGTCGAGGTGTTGTTGTTGTTGTCGTACAAGATGGGTGTCGACGGTTTGTGGAACAACACTGGAAGGATCCTGGGTTTGTAAGACAAGGGTTTGGTCGAGGTGTTGTTGTTGTTGTCGTACAAGATGGGTGTTGACGGTTTGTGGAACAACACTGGTAGGATCCAGGATTTCTAACACAGGGATCAGGTCTGGGTGTTGTTGTTGTTGTCGTACAAGATGGATGTCTGCTATTGGATGAACAACACTGGTAGGATCCAGGATTTCTAACACAGGGATCAGGTCTGGGTGTTGTTGTTGTTGTCGTACAAGATGGATGTCTGCTATTGGATGAACAACACTGGTAGGATCCAGGGTTGGTAACACAAGGGTTTGGTCTTGGTGTAGTGGTTGTGGTGGTACAGGATGGGTGTTGACGGTTTATAGAACAACATTGGAATGTCCCTGGGCTAGTCCTACAAGGATCAGGTCTTGGCGTAGTTGTTGTTGTCGTACAAGATGGGTGTCGACGGTTTGTGGAACAACACTGGAAGGATCCTGGGTTTGTAAGACAAGGGTTTGGTCGAGGTGTTGTTGTTGTTGTCGTACAAGATGGGTGTTGACGGTTTGTGGAACAACACTGGAAGGATCCTGGGTTTGTAAGACAAGGGTTTGGTCGAGGTGTTGTTGTTGTTGTCGTACAAGATGGATGTCTGCTATTGGATGAACAACACTGGTAGGATCCAGGATTTCTAACACAGGGATCAGGTCTGGGTGTTGTTGTTGTTGTCGTACAAGATGGATGTCTGCTATTGGATGAACAACACTGGTAGGATCCAGGATTTCTAACACAGGGATCAGGTCTGGGTGTTGTTGTTGTTGTCGTACAAGATGGATGTCTGCTATTGGATGAACAACACTGGTAGGATCCAGGATTTCTAACACAGGGATCAGGTCTGGGTGTTGTTGTTGTTGTCGTACAAGATGGATGTCTGCTATTGGATGAACAACACTGGTAGGATCCAGGATTTCTAACACAGGGATCAGGTCTGGGTGTTGTTGTTGTTGTCGTACAAGATGGATGTCTGCTATTGGATGAACAACACTGGTAGGATCCAGGGTTGGTAACACAAGGGTTTGGTCTTGGTGTAGTGGTTGTGGTGGTACAGGATGGGTGTTGACGGTTTATAGAACAACATTGGAATGTCCCTGGGCTAGTCCTACAAGGATCAGGTCTTGGCGTAGTTGTTGTTGTCGTACAAGATGGATGTCTGCTATTGGATGAACAACACTGGTAGGATCCAGGGTTGGTAACACAAGGGTTTGGTCTTGGTGTAGTGGTTGTGGTGGTACAGGATGGGTGTTGACGGTTTATAGAACAACATTGGAATGTCCCTGGGCTAGTCCTACAAGGATCAGGTCTTGGCGTAGTTGTTGTTGTCGTACAAGATGGGTGTCGACGGTTTGTGGAACAACACTGGAAGGATCCTGGGTTTGTAAGACAAGGGTTTGGTCGAGGTGTTGTTGTTGTTGTCGTACAAGATGGGTGTCGACGGTTTGTGGAACAACACTGGAAGGATCCTGGGTTTGTAAGACAAGGGTTTGGTCGAGGTGTTGTTGTTGTTGTCGTACAAGATGGGTGTCGACGGTTTGTGGAACAACACTGGAAGGATCCTGGGTTTGTAAGACAAGGGTTTGGTCGAGGTGTTGTTGTTGTTGTCGTACAAGATGGGTGTCGACGGTTTGTGGAACAACACTGGAAGGATCCTGGGTTTGTAAGACAAGGGTTTGGTCGAGGTGTTGTTGTTGTTGTCGTACAAGATGGGTGTCGACGGTTTGTGGAACAACACTGGAAGGATCCTGGGTTTGTAAGACAAGGGTTTGGTCGAGGTGTTGTTGTTGTTGTCGTACAAGATGGATGTCTGCTATTGGATGAACAACACTGGTAGGATCCAGGATTTCTAACACAGGGATCAGGTCTGGGTGTTGTTGTTGTTGTCGTACAAGATGGGTGTTGACGGTTTGTGGAACAACACTGGTAGGATCCAGGATTTCTAACACAGGGATCAGGTCTGGGTGTTGTTGTTGTTGTCGTACAAGATGGATGTCTGCTATTGGATGAACAACACTGGTAGGATCCAGGATTTCTAACACAGGGATCAGGTCTGGGTGTTGTTGTTGTTGTCGTACAAGATGGATGTCTGCTATTGGATGAACAACACTGGTAGGATCCAGGGTTGGTAACACAAGGGTTTGGTCTTGGTGTAGTGGTTGTGGTGGTACAGGATGGGTGTTGACGGTTTATAGAACAACATTGGAATGTCCCTGGGCTAGTCCTACAAGGATCAGGTCTTGGCGTAGTTGTTGTTGTCGTACAAGATGGGTGTCGACGGTTTGTGGAACAACACTGGAAGGATCCTGGGTTTGTAAGACAAGGGTTTGGTCGAGGTGTTGTTGTTGTTGTCGTACAAGATGGGTGTTGACGGTTTGTGGAACAACACTGGAAGGATCCTGGGTTTGTAAGACAAGGGTTTGGTCGAGGTGTTGTTGTTGTTGTCGTACAAGATGGGTGTTGACGGTTTGTGGAACAACACTGGTAGGATCCAGGATTTCTAACACAGGGATCAGGTCTGGGTGTTGTTGTTGTTGTCGTACAAGATGGATGTCTGCTATTGGATGAACAACACTGGTAGGATCCAGGATTTCTAACACAGGGATCAGGTCTGGGTGTTGTTGTTGTTGTCGTACAAGATGGATGTCTGCTATTGGATGAACAACACTGGTAGGATCCAGGATTTCTAACACAGGGATCAGGTCTGGGTGTTGTTGTTGTTGTCGTACAAGATGGATGTCTGCTATTGGATGAACAACACTGGTAGGATCCAGGATTTCTAACACAGGGATCAGGTCTGGGTGTTGTTGTTGTTGTCGTACAAGATGGATGTCTGCTATTGGATGAACAACACTGGTAGGATCCAGGGTTGGTAACACAAGGGTTTGGTCTTGGTGTAGTGGTTGTGGTGGTACAGGATGGGTGTTGACGGTTTATAGAACAACATTGGAATGTCCCTGGGCTAGTCCTACAAGGATCAGGTCTTGGCGTAGTTGTTGTTGTCGTACAAGATGGGTGTCGACGGTTTGTGGAACAACACTGGAAGGATCCTGGGTTTGTAAGACAAGGGTTTGGTCGAGGTGTTGTTGTTGTTGTCGTACAAGATGGGTGTTGACGGTTTGTGGAACAACACTGGAAGGATCCTGGGTTTGTAAGACAAGGGTTTGGTCGAGGTGTTGTTGTTGTTGTCGTACAAGATGGGTGTCGACGGTTTGTGGAACAACACTGGAAGGATCCTGGGTTTGTAAGACAAGGGTTTGGTCGAGGTGTTGTTGTTGTTGTCGTACAAGATGGGTGTTGACGGTTTGTGGAACAACACTGGTAGGATCCAGGATTTCTAACACAGGGATCAGGTCTGGGTGTTGTTGTTGTTGTCGTACAAGATGGATGTCTGCTATTGGATGAACAACACTGGTAGGATCCAGGATTTCTAACACAGGGATCAGGTCTGGGTGTTGTTGTTGTTGTCGTACAAGATGGATGTCTGCTATTGGATGAACAACACTGGTAGGATCCAGGGTTGGTAACACAAGGGTTTGGTCTTGGTGTAGTGGTTGTGGTGGTACAGGATGGGTGTTGACGGTTTATAGAACAACATTGGAATGTCCCTGGGCTAGTCCTACAAGGATCAGGTCTTGGCGTAGTTGTTGTTGTCGTACAAGATGGGTGTCGACGGTTTGTGGAACAACACTGGAAGGATCCTGGGTTTGTAAGACAAGGGTTTGGTCGAGGTGTTGTTGTTGTTGTCGTACAAGATGGATGTCTGCTATTGGATGAACAACACTGGTAGGATCCAGGATTTCTAACACAGGGATCAGGTCTGGGTGTTGTTGTTGTTGTCGTACAAGATGGATGTCTGCTATTGGATGAACAACACTGGTAGGATCCAGGATTTCTAACACAGGGATCAGGTCTGGGTGTTGTTGTTGTTGTCGTACAAGATGGATGTCTGCTATTGGATGAACAACACTGGTAGGATCCAGGATTTCTAACACAGGGATCAGGTCTGGGTGTTGTTGTTGTTGTCGTACAAGATGGATGTCTGCTATTGGATGAACAACACTGGTAGGATCCAGGATTTCTAACACAGGGATCAGGTCTGGGTGTTGTTGTTGTTGTCGTACAAGATGGATGTCTGCTATTGGATGAACAACACTGGTAGGATCCAGGGTTGGTAACACAAGGGTTTGGTCTTGGTGTAGTGGTTGTGGTGGTACAGGATGGGTGTTGACGGTTTATAGAACAACATTGGAATGTCCCTGGGCTAGTCCTACAAGGATCAGGTCTTGGCGTAGTTGTTGTTGTCGTACAAGATGGGTGTCGACGGTTTGTGGAACAACACTGGAAGGATCCTGGGTTTGTAAGACAAGGGTTTGGTCGAGGTGTTGTTGTTGTTGTCGTACAAGATGGGTGTTGACGGTTTGTGGAACAACACTGGAAGGATCCTGGGTTTGTAAGACAAGGGTTTGGTCGAGGTGTTGTTGTTGTTGTCGTACAAGATGGGTGTTGACGGTTTGTGGAACAACACTGGAAGGATCCTGGGTTTGTAAGACAAGGGTTTGGTCGAGGTGTTGTTGTTGTTGTCGTACAAGATGGATGTCTGCTATTGGATGAACAACACTGGTAGGATCCAGGATTTCTAACACAGGGATCAGGTCTGGGTGTTGTTGTTGTTGTCGTACAAGATGGATGTCTGCTATTGGATGAACAACACTGGTAGGATCCAGGGTTGGTAACACAAGGGTTTGGTCTTGGTGTAGTGGTTGTGGTGGTACAGGATGGGTGTTGACGGTTTATAGAACAACATTGGAATGTCCCTGGGCTAGTCCTACAAGGATCAGGTCTTGGCGTAGTTGTTGTTGTCGTACAAGATGGGTGTCGACGGTTTGTGGAACAACACTGGAAGGATCCTGGGTTTGTAAGACAAGGGTTTGGTCGAGGTGTTGTTGTTGTTGTCGTACAAGATGGATGTCTGCTATTGGATGAACAACACTGGTAGGATCCAGGATTTCTAACACAGGGATCAGGTCTGGGTGTTGTTGTTGTTGTCGTACAAGATGGGTGTTGACGGTTTGTGGAACAACACTGGTAGGATCCAGGATTTCTAACACAGGGATCAGGTCTGGGTGTTGTTGTTGTTGTCGTACAAGATGGATGTCTGCTATTGGATGAACAACACTGGTAGGATCCAGGATTTCTAACACAGGGATCAGGTCTGGGTGTTGTTGTTGTTGTCGTACAAGATGGATGTCTGCTATTGGATGAACAACACTGGTAGGATCCAGGATTTCTAACACAGGGATCAGGTCTGGGTGTTGTTGTTGTTGTCGTACAAGATG
Source organism: Petrolisthes cinctipes (assembly GCA_033782935.1). Lineage (NCBI taxonomy): Eukaryota > Metazoa > Arthropoda > Malacostraca > Decapoda > Porcellanidae > Petrolisthes > Petrolisthes cinctipes. The sequence goes on from JAWQEG010006261.1 coordinate 18,162, forward strand.
GATGTCTGCTATTGGATGAACAACACTGGTAGGATCCAGGGTTGGTAACACAAGGGTTTGGTCTTGGTGTAGTGGTTGTGGTGGTACAGGATGGGTGTTGACGGTTTATAGAACAACATTGGAATGTCCCTGGGCTAGTCCTACAAGGATCAGGTCTTGGCGTAGTTGTTGTTGTCGTACAAGATGGGTGTCGACGGTTTGTGGAACAACACTGGAAGGATCCTGGGTTTGTAAGACAAGGGTTTGGTCGAGGTGTTGTTGTTGTTGTCGTACAAGATGGGTGTTGACGGTTTGTGGAACAACACTGGAAGGATCCTGGGTTTGTAAGACAAGGGTTTGGTCGAGGTGTTGTTGTTGTTGTCGTACAAGATGGGTGTTGACGGTTTGTGGAACAACACTGGTAGGATCCAGGATTTCTAACACAGGGATCAGGTCTGGGTGTTGTTGTTGTTGTCGTACAAGATGGATGTCTGCTATTGGATGAACAACACTGGTAGGATCCAGGATTTCTAACACAGGGATCAGGTCTGGGTGTTGTTGTTGTTGTCGTACAAGATGGATGTCTGCTATTGGATGAACAACACTGGTAGGATCCAGGATTTCTAACACAGGGATCAGGTCTGGGTGTTGTTGTTGTTGTCGTACAAGATGGATGTCTGCTATTGGATGAACAACACTGGTAGGATCCAGGATTTCTAACACAGGGATCAGGTCTGGGTGTTGTTGTTGTTGTCGTACAAGATGGATGTCTGCTATTGGATGAACAACACTGGTAGGATCCAGGGTTGGTAACACAAGGGTTTGGTCTTGGTGTAGTGGTTGTGGTGGTACAGGATGGGTGTTGACGGTTTATAGAACAACATTGGAATGTCCCTGGGCTAGTCCTACAAGGATCAGGTCTTGGCGTAGTTGTTGTTGTCGTACAAGATGGGTGTCGACGGTTTGTGGAACAACACTGGAAGGATCCTGGGTTTGTAAGACAAGGGTTTGGTCGAGGTGTTGTTGTTGTTGTCGTACAAGATGGGTGTCGACGGTTTGTGGAACAACACTGGAAGGATCCTGGGTTTGTAAGACAAGGGTTTGGTCGAGGTGTTGTTGTTGTTGTCGTACAAGATGGGTGTTGACGGTTTGTGGAACAACACTGGTAGGATCCAGGATTTCTAACACAGGGATCAGGTCTGGGTGTTGTTGTTGTTGTCGTACAAGATGGATGTCTGCTATTGGATGAACAACACTGGTAGGATCCAGGATTTCTAACACAGGGATCAGGTCTGGGTGTTGTTGTTGTTGTCGTACAAGATGGATGTCTGCTATTGGATGAACAACACTGGTAGGATCCAGGGTTGGTAACACAAGGGTTTGGTCTTGGTGTAGTGGTTGTGGTGGTACAGGATGGGTGTTGACGGTTTATAGAACAACATTGGAATGTCCCTGGGCTAGTCCTACAAGGATCAGGTCTTGGCGTAGTTGTTGTTGTCGTACAAGATGGGTGTCGACGGTTTGTGGAACAACACTGGAAGGATCCTGGGTTTGTAAGACAAGGGTTTGGTCGAGGTGTTGTTGTTGTTGTCGTACAAGATGGATGTCTGCTATTGGATGAACAACACTGGTAGGATCCAGGATTTCTAACACAGGGATCAGGTCTGGGTGTTGTTGTTGTTGTCGTACAAGATGGATGTCTGCTATTGGATGAACAACACTGGTAGGATCCAGGATTTCTAACACAGGGATCAGGTCTGGGTGTTGTTGTTGTTGTCGTACAAGATGGATGTCTGCTATTGGATGAACAACACTGGTAGGATCCAGGATTTCTAACACAGGGATCAGGTCTGGGTGTTGTTGTTGTTGTCGTACAAGATGGATGTCTGCTATTGGATGAACAACACTGGTAGGATCCAGGATTTCTAACACAGGGATCAGGTCTGGGTGTTGTTGTTGTTGTCGTACAAGATGGATGTCTGCTATTGGATGAACAACACTGGTAGGATCCAGGGTTGGTAACACAAGGGTTTGGTCTTGGTGTAGTGGTTGTGGTGGTACAGGATGGGTGTTGACGGTTTATAGAACAACATTGGAATGTCCCTGGGCTAGTCCTACAAGGATCAGGTCTTGGCGTAGTTGTTGTTGTCGTACAAGATGGGTGTCGACGGTTTGTGGAACAACACTGGAAGGATCCTGGGTTTGTAAGACAAGGGTTTGGTCGAGGTGTTGTTGTTGTTGTCGTACAAGATGGGTGTCGACGGTTTATAGAACAACACTGGAAAGATCCAGGATTTCTAACACAGGGATCAGGTCTGGGTGTTGTCGTACAGGATGGGTGTTGACGGTTTATAGAACAACACTTAAAGGATCCTGGGTTTGTAATGCAAGGGTTTGGTGGAGGAGGTTTAGAGGTAGGACAGCTGGAGTGGTTTGGATTCCTTACACAACATTTCCTTGAGCCGGGCTGCACTACACAAGGGTCGACAGGTGGTGGGCCACATACATGATTACATCCATCCTTACACAGCTGCACCTCACACGAGAGATAAATTTCCTCCTTGTCAGGGAACTTGAAAGCATACATGGATGCATAGGATATCATATCAGCCCCGGTTGTCCCAGTGTCTCGTGTACTGTTAAAACTGGTAATCAACTTGGGTTTCAGGGAGCAGCCTCGTTCGTCAACTAACTTTAGACTGGTGATGTTTGGGTCGTCCAGGTTGTCTGTATCATAGGCAAAGCAGTTTCTGACCAGCATATCGTATTCCCCACTACCGTCCTTGTGGTAAATGGACACGGTCAACTCCTGTCCGATCTTAACTATACCGTTGAGTGGCTTACCAAATGGCCCCTTCCCTAGATGTATATTCATCCAACACATTATATTATCATCTGCTGTGAAGGAGAGTTCTTTCACCGGCAACATACCTACAGCTAATGGACTGAAGGTAATCACTTTCTCCTTGAGGTTTGGCCAGGTACATGAGAGCCTTCTGGCCGTGTCCCAAACCTCCTGAACCGATTCCTCCATCTGGACCAATACCATGTTTTCGAATCCTGAGGAGTTGTCTTCTTCCCTAACGTAGGTCCGTGTGCCACAGCCCGTCATGGGGATGTTGAGTGTGTAGGCTGTGTTGGCCGAGTTGGCACGGACGTAACTGCATAGGGAAATAATGTCAACACACTCTCTTTCTCTACCTACCTACCTACCTACCTACCTCACTATATTTGTGAGTCAATACACACTCTCTCTCTCTCTCTCTCTTTCTCTACCTACCTACCTACCTACCTCACCATCTTTATGAGTCAACACACTCTCTCTCTCTCTCTCTCTCTCTCTTTCTCTACTTACTTCCCTACCCACCTACCTCACCATCTTTGTGAATCAACACACACTCTCTCTCTCTCTAGCTGTTGATGCTAACTAGATGGAGAGGTAATGTCAACACACACTCTCTCTCTCTCTCTCTCTCTCTACCTCACACCTCACTATCTTTTGTGTTGATGTTAACTAGACAGAGAGGTAATATCAACACACACACACACACACACACACTCTTTCTCTACATACCTCACTATTTTCATGAGTTAACACACACTTTCTCTTACTATCGTTACCATGTAGTTGCACAGATATAGAAGCATAGGAAGATAAAATAACGTCAAATTGTCAACACACATTAATTTTGTCTCACTGTCGACTCTTTGGGTGGTATGCACGAATATAATTATATCCATAGTGTTTACGAAGGCTTGGTACTAGTACAGCCACAATCAAATTACCCACCGACACTTTCCTTCCATCGTAGTTACTAAATATCTTGGTAATAAAGAACAACACGTGTATGATTTTGCACCACCTCATAATAAAAATAATAACAATAATAATAAATATCTTGGTAATAAAGAACAATACGTGTATGATTTTGCACCACCTCATAATAATAATAATAATTGAGGGGGTTGAGTTGACGTAAGGTGTTGTTGTATGATTATATTTTGATATGATACTGATTGTAGTAAATATATTGGTAATAATAAACAACACGTGTATGATTTTGCACCACCTCATAACAATAATAATAATTGAGGGGGTTGAGTTGACGTAAGGTGTTGTTGTTGTATGATTATTATATTTTGATATGATACTGATTTATTTTGCAGCACCTCATAATAATAATAATAATAATTGAGGGTGTTGAGTTGACATAAGGTGTTGTTGTTGTATGATTATATTTTGATATGATACTGATTTATTTGTACGATGGAAGGAAAGTGTTGGTGGATATTTGATTGTGGCTGTGCTTGAATGCGACCTTATATTTATCATGCATGCAATGAATTATAATTAAAAGGACAGTATTAAGGGGATGAACTCTTTTGATAGATTGGATTGGAGTTAAGGTGGTAATTATTTTTTTGTTACATTGGAGTGCCTTGATTCCTCCAAAGTATGCCAGGAAACAAACACACCCACATGAACAAAACTTATGATATCCTGTTGCCTTGAATAATATGGAGGAATCATTTGCTCCAAGATTTACCAAGATAGAGTTGATTAAAGTGATAGTTAATTCACTTTTGATATTTTGGAGTGCCTTGATTCCTCCAAAGTATGCCACGAAACAAATTGAGGCGTCTATTTGCATAACGAGATAAGCGACACAGCTCAATTTGAGTTTTGAGAAAAATGGGTTTAAAGTTTAACATCTGTGCACAAAAGGTTATAGTCTCTCTATTTATACTTCATTTTAAGCCTTATTAGAAACTCCAAAAGGGGATATGGACTTCACCATGTAAATTGTAGATGTTTACTATAGGGGGGGAAGACAGTGCTAACTCAATTTCACCAGAGGTGGTGTTTATCCCGTTATGCAAATAGACGCCTCAATTCACTACAATATTACTAATGGATAGTTTGTTTAGTGGCACTGTATGGAGGAATCTGAAGCACACTAAGAATTTTTACACACAAAGAGCTTCATCCCCTAAAGAAGAAATCTATCGTCACATAATAATAATAAAATAAAATAAATCGTCGTCAACATAATAATAATAATTCGTCCGAAAATATATTAAATTCGTCACATAATAATAAAAATAAATATATCGTCGTCATCATAATAATAATAATTCGTCCGAAAATATAAATTCGTCATCATAATAATAATAATAAAATAAATTCGTCGTCATCATAATAATAATAGAAATTCGTCCGAAAATATAATGAATTCGTCACATAATAATAAAATAAAATAAATCGTCGTCATAATAATAATAATAGAAATTCGTCCGAAAAATAAAAATTCGTCCGAAAATATATTAAATTCGTCACATAATAATAAAAATAAATATATCGTCATCATAATAATAATAAAAATTCGTCATCATAATAATAATAAATTCGTCCGAAAAAAAAAATCGTCACATAATAAAATCATTCGTCGTCATAATAATAAAAATTCGTCCGAAAATAAATTGTCAAAAAAAAATATATGAAGTCTGAAATAAGTCATGGTTGATAATTTATTTCATAATTTATTTTTTATTTATTTCAATAACCGATAATTATAAAGTGTAAGTTATTATTTATCAATGTTTGTGTTATAGTTATAGTTTTAGTTAAATATTAATACATTTATAATTATTATTTATTTATTTTAGTTTAATTAAGGATCCTGTGATTGTGTGTGTGTGTGTGTGTGTGTGTGTGTGTGTTTAGAGTGAGGTTATAAAAGTGTGTGTGTGTGTGTGTGTGTGTGTGTGTGTGTGTGTGTAGAGTGAGGTTATAAAAGTGTGTGTGTGTGTGTGTGTGTTTAGAGTGAGGTTATAAAAGTGTGTGTGTGTGTGGAGTGAGGTTATAAAAAGTGTGTGTGTATGTGTGTATGTGTGTGTGTTTAGAGTGAGGTTATAAAAGTGTGTGTGTGTGTGTGTGTGTGTGTGTGTAGAGTGAGGTTATAAGTATGTGTATGTGTGTGTGTGTGTGTGTGTGTGTGTGTGTGTGTTTTAGAGGGAGGTTATAAGTATGTGTGTATGTGTGTGTGTGTATGTGTGTGTGTTTAGAGTGAGGTTATATGTATGTGTGTGTGTGTGTGTGTGTGTGTAGAGTGAGGTTATAAATATGTATGTGTGTATGTGTGTGTGTGTTTTAGAGTGAGGTTATAAATATGTATGTGTGTGTGTGTGTGTGTGTAGAGTGAGGTTATAAGTGTGTGTGTGTGTGTGTGTGTGTGTGTAGAGTGAGGTTATAAGTATGTATGTGTGTGTGTGTGTGTGAGTGTGTTATAAGTATATAAGTATGTGTGTGTTTAGATTGAGGTTATAAGTATGTATGTGTGTGTGTGTGTGTGTGTGTGTGTGTGTAATAACTGAAGGACTCATTTACCTCCAATTTTCTGACTACATCACACACACACACACACACACAGGGTCCCTTATTTAATTAATTAACCCTTCTCAATTATTTTATTTAGATATTTTTAAGAGCTTCTGTATTTGAGTATAATTAAATTGTATTCAGCAGTAAATAAAAAATAAAAATAAAAATAATAATAATAATAATAATAATAATAATAATAATAATAATAATAATAATAATAATAAAAATAAAAATATATTCTAATCATAGGAGAATGTGATAACAATTAAATGTATAATAGTAGTAGTAGTAGTAGTAGTAGTAGTAGTAGTAGTAGTAGTATATTCGGATATCATAGTCTCGACCCCACCAGAGTCGAAGCCCGAGAACTGAAGCAGACGATTTCGCACGCTGTTTCGCACGCGATTTTGCACGTGTGAAAGTTACATTTAAAATATATGTCATTGGTTTTTTGTGGGATGTGTGAAAGGGTTCGATTCCACAGTGGTATTCGTTTGTAAGCTTGCTAACCAACCACACTGTCTTGTAAGGCTTCATTATTTTACGGTCGATTCCACAGTGGTATTCGTTTGTAAGCTTCCTAACCAACCACACTTGTGAGGCTTCATTAAATAATACACCCATAAGTCATTTACACAGCTAAGATTCTTTCGTTTGGGTGCTTACAAACCAAATTCATTAAATAATTCACCCATAAGTCATTTACACAGCTAAGATTATTTCGTTTGGGTGCTTACAAACCAAATTCATTAAATAATTCACCCATAAGTCATTTACACAGCTAAGATTCTTTCGTTTGGGTGCTTACAAACCAAATTCGTTAAATAATACACCCATAAGTCAATTACACAGCTAAGATTCTTTCGTTTGGGTGCTTACAAACCACTACCAACCAACCAACCACTGTGGAATCGACCCGAAGAGATGTAGTGTGTTTATATGTATTGGTTACCAGGGAGAGGTTAGATATGCATTAACTAATAAAATTATTATTGTTTACATCTATTTACCACCAGGGTATAAACATGTCAACCTAAACCTAATTTTCTTAAACCTAACTTTATTACAGTACATTCGCAATTCAAAATATGTATCCAGGTCTTGTTGTTGTTGAAGTTTCGAATCATTTGACATACTAGTGAACCAATTACAACACTTATACTGTTTCATATTTGTATCCAGGTCTTGTTGTTGAAGTTTCGAATCATTACAACGCTTATCCTGTTTCATATTTGTATCCAGGTCTTGTTGTTGAAATTTCGAATCATTTGACATACTAGTGAACCAATTACAACACTTATACTGTTTCATATTTGTATCCAGGTCTTGTTGTTGAAGTTTCGAATCATTGCAACGCTTATACTGTTTCATATTTGTATCCAGGTCTTGTTGTTGAAATTTCGAATCATTTGACATACTAGTGAACCAATTACAACACTTATACTGTTTCATATTTGTATCCAGGTCTTGTTGTTGAAGTTTCGAATCATTTGACATACTAGTGAACCAATTACAACGCTTATACTGTTTCATATTTGTATCCAGGTCTTGTTGTTGAAGGTTCGAATCATTTGACATACTAGTGAACCAATTACAACACTTATACTGTTTCATATTTTTCCTGAGCTCGCTTTAATTAATATTCGATCAGGCTATTCGAAGCAAGCCTGGATACAGATTTTGGATTGCGAGTGTACAGTACAGTCAGCAGCACTAATAAGTTATACAGTATATATATGCATAGGTTGAAACTTTGGGGGGTCGAAGTTTCAATTGAACAGTCCACGAATTGAACAGTCCACGAATTGAACAGTCCAGGAATTGAACAGTCCACGAATTGAACAGTCCAGGAATTGAACAGTCCACGAATTGAACAGTCCACGAATTGAACAGTCCAGGAATTGAACAGTCCACGAATTGAACAGTCCAGGAATTGAACAGTCCACGAATTGAACAGTCCACGAATTGAACAGTCCAGGAATTGAACAGTCCACGAATTGAACAGTCCACGAATTGAACAGTCCACGAATTGAACAGTCCACGAATTGAACAGTCCACGAATTGAACAGTCCACGAATTGAACAGTCCACGAATTGAAC
>JAWQEG010006262.1:0-2500 GCA_033782935.1 Petrolisthes cinctipes
GAAACGAAAAACTCGAATAAAAGTTTTAAAAGAACTAGGTGAAATCTTTTTGTACGAATAAGTATCTTTTTTATATAGAGTATTATCAACTTTCTCCCACCGTTTTCCCCGAGGGTCTGAACCGCGTGGAGAGGTTATAAGGTCACCACCCCACGTATAAAGAGGCCAGTTCTTAGCACCACGTAAAGAAAACTGTGATGATTATGGTCAATAGGGCTACAGTTATATATATATATATATATATATATTATATATATATATATATATATATATATATATATATATATATATATATATATACAACAGTTAAACATTCATGTACATACCACACGTGTGTGTGTGTGTGTGTGTGTGTGTGTGTGTGTGTGCTTACAAGACTTTGAATAGCCTAAGCATACGAATGAGTAGATTGGTGTACGTGTACGCATACGAATGTACACAAGAAGCAGTGTACGTGTACGCATACGAATGTACACAAGAAGCAATGTACAGGAGATTCAGGTAGGGCTATTATAACGTGTGTAATTTAAGTGAAGGAGGTAAGGTGAAGTGAGGTGAGGTATGGTGAAGTGAGGTGAGGTATGGTGAAGTGATATGAGGTAAGGTGAAGTGATATGAGGTGAGGTGCCCGTCCATGCATAGTTAATAGGGTGAATTTTTCCTCTCACTGTGAAAATAAATGAGACTGTTCTTAAATATCAGTTAAAGACTTTACCAAGTATAAGCACACACACACACACGACAACCGACGTACTGTGAGACCTTGGTGTTTCCTGGTGTGCCATCCGAGTGACCTCAAGTGCCACCACAAGTGCCAGACGGATGGGCAACATGGGCTTCAGTGTGTGTGTGTGTGTGTGTGTGTGTGTGTGTGTGTGTGTGTGTGTGTGTGTGTGTGTGTGTGTGTGTGTGTGTGTGTGCGTGTGTGTGTGTGTGTGTGTGTGTGTGAAGATAAGCACCGGCATATTATATACCCACTCATATTCACACACGTAACACACAACTATCACATACACACTAAATCATTCGGTCATAGACATACATAAAACAACATATCCACATCATGCAAGTATACAAACAACAACACATGCCCATAATTAACCACAAACAACAGGACTACAACACCACACAACAATATATGAAAACACCAACACCACACCAAAATGACAGTCGTGGTTAATAAATTAATCATCCACATTGGGGTGACTCATGTACTGTACACGTTTAAGATTCCACAGTTCGTTAGCTGGGAAAATTACAATACTCTGTTGAGCAGCATCTTCTAATTACTACAAGCAGCTACTAACTAACTCTTCAAAACAATAACATCATATGAGAACGTGAAACATTAGACAGCAAAATTGTTTGAGTTACCCATATGTGGATGAATATTATTGGCCACGACTGTCTGTACACATGCATAATATTAGACACCACCATATACATTCGTCCATAAAATAACCATAGCAGACAAGTAGAGGCTGTGTTTACGAGGTTCTGAGCCATACCCCCTGCCTCCAACCACACCAACTCCCTACATCTCCCCTACAACGCCATCCATCCATACCTAGAAAAAATAATAACAACAAAAATGGAATCGCAGGCAACACTTTTGATTTATTTTGATAGGAGGACAGTTTGAAGAGAAGGCCTGGTTGCACATGATGTAGTTTGGCGTAGAGAATGGTTTGTATGTTAGTTAGTTAGTTAGTTAGTTGTCTGTGCTTTCTCCATCGTGTGTGTTGTGTTGTGTTGTGTGTGTGTGTGTGTGTGTGTGTGTGTGTGTGTGTGTGTGTGTGTGTGTGTGTGTGTGTGTGTGTGTGTGTGTGTGTGTGTTGTGTGTGTGTGTTGGAAATGGACAATGAGTAGTGTGAATAGTGGCTACGGGGAATTCGACGCAAAAAGGTGAGATTAATTAATTCTCTGAGCATCTGGTAATGGATCCGTCACCACAAGAACCAATCACACTACACATAGGGATAAACATTAATTTTTTTTACCATACTTCCTTCCTTCCTTCCTTCCTCCTTCCCTCTTTCGGAAACACATCCCCTACGACTACAAACGTTTCCCAAATATTTGTACAGCTACTACATAGGAAGCTTTAATATAATGAAAATAAACCAATATCAATAAAATAAACACATAATTAAGTAAAAAGTTTAATAAATGCATTTGAGCTGCAGCCAAGGGTATAAATAAAATAATAATAATCATAGGCCTATCGTGTCGAAGGCTGTATCGAAAATTTACTGTTATGAGGTCGTTGCTTAAGGGGGGTAATTCACTTTTGTTACATTGGAGTGCCATGATCCTCCAAAGTATGCCAGGAAACAGGATCATATGAACAAAAATAATGGTGTTCTGTTTTGCTTGGTATAGTTTGGAGGAATCGGTTGCTCCAGATTTACCAACACTGCCCTTTCACCTTAAGGGGCACGTACAGTGTTGGTAAATCTTGGAACAATTGATTCCTTCAGACTATTCTAAGCAACAGGCC
>JAWQEG010006262.1:5000-22355 GCA_033782935.1 Petrolisthes cinctipes
GTACAATTTTTATTATGATTTACTATCATTAAAAATATATATATATAATTATAATCCTTTCTCTTCTACCCAAACAACTACTCCATATTAATGCCTGTTTCTCACCCAACAGATAGTTTGGCCACAGTTCAAACTTGACCCTCATCACACCTATCCATACTACCAGTTACATTGGATGGGAATATAAGTACCGTGAGTTTATTTAATTAAGGGGGTAGTACACTGTCGGTAAATCTGGAGCAACTGATTCCTCCTAAGTATTCCAAACAACAGGCCACCATTACCTTCGTTAATATGGTCGTGTTTCCTGGCATATTTTGGAGGAATCAGGGCGCTCCAATGCACCAAAAGTCTACTATCCCCTTAATTATGAGTACACTGAATAGTCTGAACTGCAGCTCTACCACCGCTGGGCAAGAGGACATACATAAGGAAAATAGATTAAAAAGAAAATTGAAATAAGTCCACTTAAAGAAGAAACATGTAAATACAAACAAGGTGTGTGGCCTGGCCTCTGTATGTTGCCGAACGTAAGCCGGGATCAGCAAGTGTGAACGTATGATTACCACAAGGAACAAGAATTACACAGTACAAGGGCTACATAGAACCAGGCGGCAGTGAGGAGATGCCCTGAAAGAAACCTATTTGTAAAACCCACAAGAGGGTGATGGGACGGAGGGGCGCGAGGCAGTGGAGCGAATCTCTGGTTTGTTTACTTATCATAACCGAGGTGGGAGAGAGAGGCGGCTGAGAGTGGAAGGGAGGAAGGGAGGGGAAGATCGGATGGGAGATGAAGGGAAGGGTAGAATGGGAGATGAAGGGAAGGGTATGATGGGGTAAGGGTGTTGGTGAAGGCTGGAGGATGAAGGCTTGGCTGAAAGGAGGTATAGAGTAGGGAAAGAGGAGTTACAACAAAAAATGTAATATAATCTTTGGGAAGGGAGTATCAGGGAAGGAAAGAGTTGGTTAGGATGCTGCTCAGGACTGAAGGAAGATTGGGTCAAGGCTGAGGAAAAAATGTATAAAATATCTAGAAGAAAAATTAAGGTATGAATGAAGCATAAAAAGGTTCAGGTGAATGCACACACACACACACACGTGTGTGTGTGTGTGTGTGTGTGTGTGTTCCTTTCCCTGCGAATGCAATTATTTACGTGTGTACGTGCATGTGGTGAATGTGCACATGTACTTGAGTGTGTGTGTGTGTGTGTGTGAGGGCTAAGTGTGGGTAGGAATGTGGGGTGAGGGGGAGGTAGGAACAGTCGTGGCTCTCTTTCGTTCCCCCCACTCACCCCTCTCGCAAGACCTGGGGAGCTGACTGGAGGGATATGGGTGGAGCCTGTTAAAAAGTGGGACTAGGGAACTGAAGGGCTAAGGGGTGGGGGGGGGGGGCTGTGAGGCTTTGGGGGAGAATGGGAACGGAGTGTAAGACCGAAGAATGTGTAAAGATTATGAAAAAAAGAAGGAACGTGAAATGTGACGGGTATTTCAATGTGTGATGATATCGGGAACGTGATAAATCTGACAAGAGATGATAAAATACTGGTGAGAAAAAGTTTAACATCATCATCAGTCGCAACGAATAAAAATCCACGAGAATATCTGAAAGAGTTAACATTATATCGGCATTAAGAGACGAATCCAGAAAAATGTCGGACCTGAATGAGCAGATATATAGATACACGACCAGAAAATCTGTAAAAGATGATATGTACCCAAGTTTCGCATCTTTCACCTTTACGATTCAGTTTATTGCCCTTTCAATTTTGGCATTTTTCTGGATGCACCTCATCATAATATGCAACTTCTCCTGGCCAGGCATGTAAATGGTACACCTCTATACTTGGATGGGGACGTGGAAAGAACATTTGGCATTGTAACCCCACAATTATTTCACCATTTCAAATCATTTTCTGTCTCGGTCATGCATCCAATGAATATTAAATAAGAAAATCAATACAACAGAAGAATTCATATTGAGAAAGCATATATATATACATTTATTTATACCTTATTCCCTGGCACAGGTATGAGGCTGAACAAGTTTCATGCTTGGCCAACTGTACATGGATAGTAAGACATGAGTACAGAAATAAATGTCAGGACGGAATGAACAGATACGCGAGAAAATCTGCAAAAAGGTAATAACACTGATAGTAAGAGATGGATCCAGGAAAAATGTCAAAATTGATTGAAGCTATAATTTGAAACGCATAAAGGTGAAAGATACGAAAATTAAAGTAGGAAGGAAAAAAAAATAAAAGATGGAGAAAAGGCAACGGAGAAAAATGGACGGTGAATATAAATTGAGTGAAAAGAGGATGGGGTTGTGAAATTTTAAGAGGTTGACGAGGAAGAAGGAATAAACTGAAGGGAAAAATATTGGACTTGCATTGCACTTCACAGATATTTAGAGGAAAAAGTGGAAAAAAAAGGTAAGAAGGAGGTGCATTTATTTCCGAATCCAAAAATAATACAATTGACAAACATCACAAGGGAAAATTGGAAAAAGGTAAGATAAAAAATAAAAAAAATAAAATGCCATTGACAAACTTCACGAGGGAAAATTAATGACATGAATAAAGTTGTAAAAATTCCATTTAGACAAACATTTAGTAATATCTTCTCCCCTTCCCCCCCCCCCCCCCAAGCGACAACACGATATTTAAGGGGGAAGTTTTGTGTTGGTAAATCTGGAGCAACTGAATCCTCCAAACTATTCCAAGCAACAGAACACTATATATTACTTTTGTTCTTCTGGTCCTGTTTTCCTAGCATACTTTGGAGGAATCAAGGCACTCCAATGTACCAAAAAAGAATTAACCCCTTAAGGACCCTGTGATCGTGTATGAGAATTGGAGGCTTCTGATTCCTCCTGACGAAACACGCTCCTTCCATATAGGTGGTGTTTCGTGGCAATATTTGAAGGACTCATATAACTCCAATTATCAGACTATATCACAGAGTCTAATGCTGGAAAACTGGGTCAACTATTTCCTCCAAACTATTCCAAGCAACAGGACACCATTTATTTTTGCTAATCTGGTTCGGTTTCCTGACATATATTGGAGGAATCAAAACGCTCTAATGTACCAAAAATATTCTCTCCTCTTAAACCGAATAATAGAAATATCTGGCCTTGCCCCGGAACCTGACATTGGTGGTGTTGTTTAAATTATATATTATTCTACCACATAATTCTACTCATCATTAACTGCCTCTCTCTCTCTCTCTCTCTCTCTCTCTCTCTCTCTCTCTCTCTCTCTCTCTCTGTGTGTGTGTGTGTGTGTGTGTGTATGTATGTGTGTGTGTGTGTGTGTGTGTGAGTCTGCTGTAGCCTCTCTCTCTCTCTCTCTCTCTCTCTCTCTCTCTCTCTCTCTCTCTCTCTCTCTCTCTCTCTCTCTCTCTCTCTCTCTCTCTCTCTCTCTCTCTCTCTCTCTCTCTCTCTCTCTCTCTCTCTCTCCTTTTCCCACACATCTCTGCCCTTTCAACCGCCTCCTCCTTCCTCTCCCTCTATCTCCTACCCCCCTACCCTACACCACTTCCCCCCCCCTTCCCCTCCTTCCCTTCCTCCATCATTGTTTACCTTCATCAGCTGACGAGGAAAACACGGGCCGTCTCAGCGATATTCACTCATGATAAAAGTGTTGATGGTCTGCCCTGACTCGCTTAACCCCGCTAACTTATGCATAATGGCCGGGTAAAGCTGAGGATCCGGCCGGCATTCGTCTCTCTTAGGGATTTTGGTTGGATATGAGCACAGAGTTTTGGCATCGACAATTTCATCCGTCAAGAATGTCTGTTCAAAAACTTATTAAGTGTATGTTATTAATGGCAGATACTAGTAATATTATTATTCTCCCTTATATAATAATATATTCAAATATTCTGCAGAAATTAAGAACATAATCTCTTCACCTTCTGCCATCAACATTTGTATTCGTCACTTTCCTCACTACGTCTGCCGTGACTCACTCTTGTAATATGGCAGGTGTAGGAAGACATCAAAACAAGAAGGGATACTGATAACCAGATAGATAAGCAGACAGGTAAAACATTAGACAGACAGCTTGGAAGAAAAGCTGTCTGGCAGGCAAGCAGTGATGCCAAAGAGACGACGGCACCCAGCATCTGGCAGACAATGGCAGCGGTTGTGAATTAAGCAACTCTTCTTTCATCTAGCTGCGACGGCAGAGGAAACGCGTCTCCCTCGGGACCTCCCGCTGACCTTCGCTGACCTATGACCTGCGCATGTCGCGGGTCATTTGTTCCGCTCACTACGTCAGCTCCCCCGCCGGCGCCTCCACTCCCTATTTACTGAGTCGGATTCACTTTTTCTGGCTGTGGTGGTGGTGGTGAGGTTGGTGGTGTTGGGGTTGGTGGTAGTGGCAGTGGTAGTAGTAGTAGTACTGGTAGTGGTAGTGGTAGTAGTAGTAGTACTGGTAGTGGTAGTGGTAGTAGTAGTGGTAGTGGTAGTGGTAGGTGGTGGTGGTGGTGGTGGTGGTGGTGGTGGGTGATGGTAATGGTGGTGGTGGTGTACGTCATGATGCTGCCCCACATACCCACATACCCCCTGGAGTCCCTCACCATAACCCAGCACACAAATCTATCTTCAGCAGGGGAGGCTAAATTGGGCAAACCACCTCGTAGCTTTTATGAGGCACCGAGTCGCTCTCACCCTTCACTATGTATCGTCCTATTATCATGGACACGTGGACTCAGAAATGGCCTTTTGAAGCAGTTATTATAATTTGAAAGCAGACATTTATAATATTAGCTTTAATATTCATGTTTTATTACTGGTACCATATTAAAACAATGAAAATATCTCACTTGTTTTGTTTTTTTTAAGTTATAGGATCTTCTCTCATTCATTCTCCTTCTCTTCCTCCACCATTCCGGCCATAAGCATCATACCAAAACAGTCACACAGCCTAACAACAAACAATATCCAATGAGATAAAATATATTCATGCATCAGAAACTCGCTTTTTTTTTTTTTTTTTTTTTTTTTTTTTTTTTTTTTTTTTTGTACAGGTATCCAGAGAGTCACAGTACTTCTTGACAATGGTTGGAACAAAGGTGAGGGTTGCATACAGGGAGTCCTTCTTGCCTCATAATGCCCTTCTCATGTCTGACCCCCCACTCGTTAATTAAGGTGGAAGTGCAAGTGTTGGTAAATCTGGAGCAACCGATTCCTCCAAACTATATTCCAAGCAACAGAACACCATTATTTTTGTTCATTTGGTCCTGTTTCCTGACATACATTGGAGGAATCATGGCACTCCAATGTAACAAAAAGTGAATTACCCCCCTTAAGGAGCTAGTAATGTTGTTGGTAAATCTGGAACAACTGCAGGATTCCTCTAAACTATATATTCCAAGCAACAGGCCACCATTATTTTTGTTAGTTAATCTAGATCTGTTTCATGACATACCCTGGAGGAATCAGGATGCTCGGTCTGTATGTATGTATGTATGTTCTATTGGCCACAAAAAATTCGTACACACGTTGTTGTTTTCGAAGGTTTACAACATATAGAAAATGTAAGACTACGTAACTACAACACAACATGATTATTATTAGGTTTGTTGTTGTTTTGCAGTCACGGAGTTACTTGATCGACTATTCATTGCAGTACTTCCAGAATAATGACCTCTCTCTTAATATAGCCTGTGTAAGACTTCCTGTAGCCAACCGTGTGTATGTATGTATGTATGATAATGTGCGGTGAGGACAGGTGCTGTAAAAGACTCCGTGGGAATATGAGATATAAACAGTGGTTGTCGATGGCATTTCGGAATAGAATAACTTTTTTTTTTTGTGAGAGAGAGAGAGAGAGAGAGAGAGAGAGAGAGAGAGAGAGAGAGAGAGAGAGAGAGAGAGAGAGAGAGAGAGAGAGAGGAGAGAGAGAGAGAGAGAGAGAGAGAGAGAGAGAGAGAGAGAGAGAGAGAGAGAGAGAGAGAGAGAGAGAGAGAGAGAGAGAGAGAGAGAGAGAGAGAGAGAGAGAGAGAGAAACACAAAGATGCACATTTTGAAAAAAAAGGTAAAAACAAAAATGCACAATTGGAAAGAAGCTGCAAAAATAAAATAAAAAATAAAAAAGAGTGAGATGAAAGTAAGCGAGATTTGGAAAGCAACGGGATATGCATATGACCTAAAAACAGCTGACATGTGTTAGGAAAAGAATGCAAATGAAAGGGAACCGAAAAAAATATGAGGAGGAAGACTGGAATGAGGAAGTATAAGGTGACGAGGGGTGGGTGAGAGACGACGAAAAGTACGAACAGCATCATAAAGACGAAAATGAAAACCAACGAAGAAAGAATGAAAAAATAAAAAAGACTCGTATGTAAAAGTGTAAAAATAAAAACTGGAAACTTGTAAAGGATAACGAAACAAGAAAGTAGGAAAAAATGTAAGGAAATGATAGATAAGATAATATAAAATTGAAAGGAAAAAAAATGAAGAAAAAAAATAAGACAAACCTGAATTATCACTTTTCTTAGTCGAGGGATTCTTACACACCTCCTTTTTATTATTATTATTATTATCTATTTATTTATCATTATTATTATTATTATTATTATAGTCATTATTATTATTATTATTATTCATTTTTTTACTATTCCTCATTAGTACGTACAATTATAAATAAATCATGCTTACTTGAAATCAACTATATATTCCGTTTACACACAAGCAGGGATATGGATGACAACAGATCTGACCATTCCAAAATCCTGATCCATTCCATCTTATTGCCACTAAATATTGCATCAACTCCCCGGGCATCAAGATAATTCACCAACACCCATCCAGTACTTATCACTTTAATTTGCCAACATAATTTTTCACCTAATTTACACGCTGAGGTCGTAAAGAGTAAAAAAAAATTAAGGGGATATTAGTATTTGTTTTCATTGTTATTATTTTTCCTTCCTTCTTTCTGATTCAATAATAATAATAATAATAATAATAATAATAATAATAATAATAATAATAATAATAATAATAATAATAAATTGGTTCATTAGAGCCTCTTGATTCCTCCAAAGAACGATAGGAAACAGTACCAGAATAACAGACAGACAGAGACAGACAGACAGACACAACTACCACGACGGATAAAATTAAAAACCAGATAATGAATGACGTCACATGATCACACACACACACACACACACACACACACACACACATACACACAGGACCATAATGTGTTTCCTCTTTCATGTTACTGTAAACACGTTCCTACAGATAATATATAATTAAGTAACACGAAGCTCCTTTGCTATTAAGAAGTAAGAGTGGTGGTGTGGGGAACAAGGCAGCTAGTCGGGTGTGGCAGGGTACACACACACACACACACACACACACACACACACACACACACACACACACACACACACACACACACACACACACACACACACACACACACACACACACACACACACACACACACACACACACACACACACACACACACACACACACACACACACACACACACACACACACACACACACATATACCCTTCCTTACAGTCTTGACCCCAGTCCCCTCGCGTGTGTGTGTGTGTGTGTGTGTGTGTGTGTGTGTGTGTTGGGGCAGGGGGACAGGTAATGCTATGTACTCTGTTGCTCGTTGACGTGGGGAGGCGGGGCGAGCGTGTTGTGCCCTTGTCGCTAATTAGGTTACAACTTCCTTCTTCACTCCTTCTTCACATACCGGCCTGGCACTCACACATACTATAGTACCAACTCTTATCTCTCCCATACAAATACACTTATAATCTTCTTTCACACATTGCTCCAAATTTTATCTCTCCTATACAAATACACTTATAATTTTCTTTCATACATTGCACCAACTTTTATCTCTCCTATACAAATACACTTATAATTTTCTTTCATACATAGCACTAACTTTTATCTCTCCTATACAAATACACTGATAACATTCTTTCACACATTCCACCTAGTTTTATCTCTCCTATACAAATACACTTATAATCTTCTTTCACACATTGCACCAACTTTTATCTCTCCTATAAAAATACAACTAAATATAACATTCTTCCACTTAACACGGACTATTATCTCTTCTGTACAAATACTACTGTAACTTTCTTTCACACATTGTACCAACCTTTATCTCTGTTATACATACAAAGACAACTATATTTTTCTCCTATACTGCAGCCTATCTGTCTTATTAACCCCTCTGAACTCTTTCCTCTAATTATCCCCATACAGGATTATCAATACCTCCCTTTACCTATCCCTGTGTCCTATCATCCTTCATCTATCTAACTCTACCCTGCTACCATCACTCTTCGCCTCCCTGCCTGGTCCCACTCTAATCGAATCTCGTCCTTCCTCTTCCCTTTAACCCTCATTTCCAACCCCTCTCTCTCCATCCCTTCACCACATCTATATCTACTTCTCTAACCTCCCTCCATCCCCCTCTTTACCCCTCTCCTTCATCCCTTCACCACATCTATATCTACTTCTCTAACCTCCATCCATCCCCCTCTTTACCCCTCCCCTTCATCCTTCAGCTCTCCCTCCATCCCTTCACCTCTTCTAAATCCATTCACTTGACCCCTTTGCCTCCCTCTCGGTTCACCCTCTACCGTGTTCCTCTTCAATTCATCTCCTGAGCATGACAGATGAATACTTGCCCAAGGCTGACCGCCCCATCCCTCACACTTGACCCCAGCCGCCGCCGTGTGAACCCTAGAGGTCAACCTTAAGCACCAGGTCGACCTTAACGCACCAGGGTGGCATCGTCCCGGTACCTGGTCATTTGCTCGTCCCCTTCCTCAGAAACGGGGCAGAGGCAGTGATTACAGAGGTCACAGGTCAGACCATTACATCTACCGGTGCTTAAAACTCCACCTTCCTGTTTTAAATGCCCTGGGGAGGTGGAAGAGGAGGAAGGGGAGGAGGTGTGACTGGCGCTTATTAAGGGGGTGGTAGTAGTGGTAGTAGTGTTGATATATCTGGACCAACTGATTCCTTCAAACCATTTCAAGCAACAGGCAACCATTATGTTTGTTAATTAATCTGGTCCTGTTTTTTCCTGGCGTACTTTGGAGGAATCAAGGCACTCTAATGTACTAAAAAGTGTATTAACCCCTTATATTAATACAAGACTACCAGGTCGAAACAGGATATGACGACGAATTCTACAACATAACAACGAGCCAAAACAGTGACTCCAATTACGAGACAAGTTTTAATCCAGAATATAAAAGAAATCGAGACGTAAGGAAACTACAGAATGTAAATATGAGCAGACATAGGTTGATATAAAAAGAATAAAACACAACCACGTAAAAACGGCATATCATATTCAAGAGAAAGGAGGAGGAGGAGATGATGATGGTGATGATGATATGTGGAGGAGGAGGAGATGATGATGTAGAGGAGGAGGAGATGATGATGATGTAGAGGAGGAGAAGGAAGAGAAGATGATGATGATATGTGGAGGAGGAGGAGGAAGAGGAGATGATGATGATGATATGTGGAGGAGGAGGAGGAAGAGAAGAGGAGATGACGATGATATGGAGAAAAAAGGAGGAAGAGGAGATGGAAATGATATGAGGAGGAGTAGGAGGAGGAGTAGGAGGAGGAGGAAGAAGAGGAGAAGGACCCCCCCTTTGCTTCACTAGCTGCCTGACATTATTATTCCCTAAAACCTTCTCTGGTGGGCGTCACATCCCCAGAATTCTCCTGCTCACCAATGCATTGCAAAATTCGTTTCCGTTGACTGCATTTTAATACTCCTTAACCATATGGTGAGAAAATGCATACGGACCAAAGAACTTGATTTGTGAGGAACTGGGTCACTAATTTCGCCTCACACACGCCGCGCCGAAATTTATACCGAGACCGAAATTGTGCCTCCATCTCCCAGCGGATTACTTTGGCCAGGAATTGTATTATATATGCGGGTGTGCGGTCAACCATGGAGACAAGACCAGACGTCAGGGAGGAGCTGGACGATATGTATGTATGTATGTATGTATGTTACTGCAAGGACCTGTGATGTGTGTGTGTGTGTGTGTGTGTGTGTGTGTGTGTGTGTGTGTGTGTGTGTGTGTGTGTGTGTGTGTGTGTGTGTGTGTTGCTGCAAGAACCTGTGGTGTGTGTGTGTGTGTGTGTTGCTGCAGGGACCTGTGATATGTGTGTGTGTGTGTGTGTGTGTGTGTGTGTGTGTGTGTGTGTGTGTGTGTGTGTGTGATACTCCACAGGGGAAAAACAAGAGATAAAAAGGACATTCTTCTTACACTGACGACGATGATGATTAGGTCGATTTAATTAACATCTAAACTAAAATATCATGACTAAAACATTCACAAAACTAACTAGAAAGGCACGTGATGGCCTGTATACCTCAGCACACGCTAAATAAACTCTACCAACATAACCAATCCATATTTCACCAACATAATTCATTCCACGTCGTGATTTGAAGTGAATGAACCCAAATTTTAAATCATCTTTGTTTTATAATTGCCAAGTTTGATAAAAAAAAAAAAAAAAAAAAAAAAAATATCCGTGTGTACGTTTATCAATCACCTTCTTCGTTAACCACCACCACTAACAACAACAACAACAACAACACAACAACAACAACAACACTATATGATTAACACCAGCAAACGTGACTACCCTAAACATTTTCTTTCCTCTTATTTTTCTTTGTCTTTCAGGTGCGGAAAACACTCACTCACTCACTCACTCACTCACTCACTCACTCACTCAACTCACCGACTCACTCCACTCAACTCACTCACTCACTCACTCACTCAAAGCCTTGGGACCGGCGGCAACTTGTCTTTCATTTCATTCATACTATACCAACCTCTCAAGGAATTATTTTATTGAATTGTGTGATTTTATACTTCTGCAGTTTATTATTACTATTATTATTATTATTATTATTATTATTATTATTATTATTACTATTATTATTATTATTATTATTAATTTTATTACTATTATTATGATATAAAGAAGTTCCTCTCAAATGTAGAACGCTGTGAGAGACATTTCAGTCAATCGAGTTCACTAAAACAAACTCTTCCTTTCATAATCCACCACAGTAATTAGTACGGTGTAAAATTCCTACCTTGAGAGAGAGTATACCTACCTTCTATCTTTAATTAAACTACTTTTGTCATGTATAAATTTTTTCTTTAGGGGGAGGGGCGGTAACTAATTGTGGATTCTTTGGAGTCTGCGTATAGCCCTCCAATCAACTCTACCAGACGCGATACCCTCCAAGTACACATGGAAGTAGTCTGTGTCCTGGCATGGTATGGAGGAATCTGTAGCCCTCCAATTCACCCACTAGAATAATGTAATGCAAACAAATTCTTCCTCTCTCCCAGTGTCGTGAGCCAATTAGGTGGGCAAGCAGAGAGTGTACGAGGTGTATTGGTCATAGAAGGCAAGTGTCTCCATGCATGCAGTTTTCACAAGACCTCAAACACACACACACACACACACACACACACACACACACACACACACACACACACACACACACACACATATATATATATATATATACACTGGGGGGCAGCAACCTTCACCCCTTCCCTACCACGATAGCCAGCCATCAGTGGGAAGGAAGATATGGTGGAGAAATAGCTTTATGTACGAGCCAGAACACCTGTTTATTTTGGAATTTCTTTTATGTACTGTGAATTTACCCTCTTGGACGGTAAATGTTTCAAGGGAGTTTAGAGTCAAACAAAGAATTCACAGATACTCAGGGCCGGCCATGATTTCCCTCTACACACCAAGGAAGTGAAAGAGAGGTACCCAGAGTATAATACAAGAAGAATTTGTTGCCTGAAAATAAATAGGGAAAAAGAGTTGGCGTTATACTCCGGGGTGCCATGTATGCTTGCTTGCTTGCTTACCCCTGGCCAGCTGACATGCCCACCTCGACCCAGCTGCTTGCACTTCCCGCTAAGCATACATCCGCGACCCCTTTTTGTCCCCCTGGTGGCGGTGTGTGGCGTAACTCACATGAGAGGCCCGTCAATCAGGTCTCGTTGAAGTGGTTATCGAGGCTGGCACTGCGCATCACTGAGCACTTTCACTACTCTGGCACACTTCCCTCGCACCGGGGATTTCCTATTTTGACTGACGGGAGATGCATGGGTTTGTTAAGCTTAGGGAAACCTGTTTTTAGTTGTGAAAGGGACGAGAACACGACGTCAATATACGAAAGCGATTCCCACCAACAACTTCACTTATCTTGTCACGAGTATGGTGAAAATTACGCACCGTCTATAATGCTAAGCTGTCTCACGAATTTTAAGGGGGTGCGGGAATAGGGGGACAGGCTTGGGGGGGGGGGGGTTTAGGAGGGTGCGGGAGTAGGGGAACAGGCTTGGGGGGGTACGGGAATAGGGGACAGGCTCTCTACCCACCCCAAGCCTGTCCCCCTATTCCCGCACCCCCCCAAACCCCCCCCCCCAAGCCTGTCCCCTACTCCCGCACCCCCTTAAGTTATTTTTATCCATGTATTATACAGTGGATATATATAGTACAGCCCTTTGAATGTAATGGATTCCACTTCTTGTTGTGTTTGTGTAAAGGAATTAAAATTATATTATTATTGAATGGTTTTCCCTCACATCAACTTTCTTCCTTCACGTGTAGTATCTCTCTTGAGGGCCATTCTCAAAACAAACAAACAAACAAATAGACAAACAAACAAACAGACTAACAAACAAACAGACAAACAGACAAACAAACAAACAGACAAACAAACAAACATACAGACAAACAAACAAACAGACAAACAAACAGACAAACAAACATTAGCAAAGCCACCAGTACTTACCATACATGCAGGTACTTTCTCCAGTTTGGCCCTGTGGAAGAAATGACAGACTTAGTAGGGAAAATTCTTGATAAATCACAGACAGTGCCTTACAACATACCAATGTGCCTGACCCCGAATTCCATACATGAAGGAAGGGTGTGGTGAAGGGTGGGGGGGGGGGTGAGGGTGTTAGGGGTGGATGAGTGTGAGGGGGGGTGGATGAGGGTGAGGGTGAAGGGGGTGGATGAGGGTGAAGGGGGTGGATGAGGGTGAATGGGGGTTGATGAGGGTGAAGGGGGGTGGATGAGGATGAGGGGGGTGGATGAGGATGAGGGGGGTGGATGAGGGTGAGGTGGGGGATGAGGGTGAAGGGTGAGGGGGTGGATGAGTGTGAGGGGTGGGGGATGAGGGTGAAGGGTGAGGGGGGGGGATGAGGGTGAAGGGTGAGGGGGGGGATGAGGGTGAAGGGTGAGGGGGGGGATGAGGGTGAGGGGGGGTGATGGGAGTGAGGGTGAGGGGTGGATGAGGGTGAGGGGGGATGAGGGTGAGGGGAGGTGATGAGGGTGAGGGGGTGGATGAGGATGAGGTGAGGGTGGTGAGGGGAGGGGATGAGGGTGAGGGGGGATGAGGATGGGGGGATGAAGGTGAGGGGGGAGTGAGGGTTAGTGTGGGAACGAGGAAATGATCTGTAGCTTCAATATTACAGAACCTGGAATTATGTTACTGACCGTACTCTGATACCAACCATAGTCTTTGGCCCACCTGAGTCGAAGCCCGAAGTCTGAAGCAGGCAGTTTCTGGACGACAGCCCACCCAAAGCCTACATTGGTTCGAGATGTGTGTGTCTGTGTGTGTGTGTGTGTGTGTGTGTGTAGCCTCGTGATGGTTTGGGTGGGCTGTCGTCCAGAAACCGCCTGCTTCAGATCTCGGGCTTCGACTCAGCTGGGCAAGAGACTATTGTATCCGTGTGTACATAAGCGGAATAATATTTGAGTATTGCTTAGTTTGTACAGGTATGATATGAGTGAATATCTGACTTGCTGAATCATATCTCCTAGAATATATTAAAGATTATTCCATTATTAGATGAAATTGTCAAGTATACAACAATAAAAGACTTCAATGGAGACTGCGACGAATAGGAATTATTATCCGTGAATGAACACAGAAAGAAAGAATACGTATAAAGAGACAAACATCAAGTAATATTTGCAGAGACGAATTAATATATCGGAGGGAAAATATTCACGTGAAAGAAATTCTGACGACACGGAAAACATCATACAAAAGAAACTGACCAGAGGAAAATAAAAGGTTTCCTGCCGAGTGGGAAAGTGATAAATAGTGAGAGATTTCCTATACCAATCCTGCGTACACTCAGCCAAACACTTGAACGCTATTAAAGATTCAAGGATATGTAAAAATAGTTAGGCCTACTGTATTTTAACAACAATATTTACAGGTTGTGACCTATGCATGTACTGTTGTGTGAAATGTACCACAACTAGACAGAAAAAAAAAAAAAATGAAAACATTAATTAACGAGTAGGTGATTTTCAGTTCGTTCACAACATTTTAATGGGCATTTTATATTTGGTCAGTCATCTTGTTTCACTTTGTTTATGTCAGGTAGGAGAGGCGGAAGTGAGGTCGAGTGGTAGTGGCAGTAGGTAGGTAGGTAGGTAGGTAGGTAGGTAGGTAGGGCGAACACATAGACAGGCACGAGGTCAAGAGGAACTGCTAAGGAAATGCCCAAGTAGTGAGGCGGTGGCAGTCGGTTTCCCACGGCGGGTATACACCTATCTCCTGCTGGCTCTGTAGGAAGCGCTGCAGGGGACACGGTAAGAATGTACCAACAATAAAGAGAGAGGAATGTTTCGTGCAGTTACTGATTGAGCAACGGTACATCATCGAGTTTTTTCGTTATCTATTTTATTTTTTTTATTTTTTTTTTGTGGCGAGTTTCACCGGGCAGCATCTTAGTTGGATAACCATTGCTTTACCCTTATCACTTGGTGGTTAGTATGGATTTATGCATGTCTGCAACACGAGGGTCGTTACGGCTGAAAAACAATTAGAATAAGTTGGAGAATGGGGATGCTGAACAACATTCATATCTCTTGCCTATGTCGGCTGATGTCAGAAGAATAACAAGGATGGTAATCTTAATTCTCTGTGCACGTTTGCCTTTTTCATTGCGGTATACGATATTATACTCCCTGAAGAATTGATGAGCACAGACTGAAGCTCTCACATCTGTTGTCACAAAACCATTTTACCTGTCATTTCACAACTAAAACACTTTACACCAAACTATCATTATCTCCGACATCCCACAATCACCACGCCTATTAACACAATTATCACAACATCATGCAGCCTAGTTTTTGTAACCTGTGAGCACAATAGACAACAAGTATTAAGGGTAATTTTGGGCAACTTAAAATAAAAGTTTCAGTATGGAGACGATCGTGTCATTGGAAAGTAAATACGTGTACATGCATGGAGCAGAAGACTAAGATTATTACCAAGATCAGCCTCTCATACAAAATGTAGAATATAAAAGGAATCTCGGTTTATGGAGAAATTTCACATACTGCTCCTTCAATTTGAGGTATACTGTATCTATGTTGCTGGAACTGGAGATAAACTAACTCATCTAAACTATACCAGGAAACAGAATCCTCCAGTATACAAGCACAGCATCTGTTTCGTAAGATTGCTGGATGGTTAGTAGACTCCAATTCTTCCCCCAGACGAAAATACCCATCAAGATATCCTTCCTTTTGGATGGTACTCGTAAAGGTGTATGAGGAAGGACTGGGGAGCAACAGGTCAAGGGTAGACAACGGTACATACCCAAATTCCTTCCCACATACAGGACAGCCAAACATAATTGTCACTTCTGGTTCAAATCATCAATAAAAAAGGAAAGAAGTAATAGATGCAAGGCTAGACGAAAATGATGATTTAAGTACTTAGTTCAGTAGTTTATACATGTGCAAATCCAATATATAGCAAGCAATTAGAAGAGAAAGATAAATAAAATATAATTATGTCCAGCCAATATGGTTATTATATGATCTATCTTCCCACATGTCAACTTTCAACCTATATCCATATCTCTTAGTTATATCATCTGAAAACAACACACTCTGAACCACCTTACAACCTGCCTGTGGTCGTGAGGTAGTCGTGGTCTCGAAGGTCGTGAGTGTGGGCGGCGTAGGACCCGTTTCGTGAGAGCGTCTGTCGTGACAAAGGGACGTGAGTAAACGTAGGGAAGGCGACGCTGGCGGTGTGTGATGGTGCAAATTCCTGATGACGCCTGTGTACCTAAAAATCTCCATTGAAGTAATCAAATACATGGAATTTAATCTAAGCCAATGACGCATCCTTTGTGTGTGCGTGTGTGTGTGTGTGTGTGTGTGTTGTTCCATCACACGGACATTCCTGCCAGATGAGGAAGACTTAAAAACGCTCTTCTGTGAAGGACTCAATCAAACAGTCCCAAGCAAAAGGTATATGACAACAGCAACAACAACAACAATATAATGGTGCCTGTTGTTGTGGTGGTACTCGGCAAATTAGGGGTTACAGATTCCTCTCAACGATGCCAAGAAACAAGTTGCCTTATAGTGATACCCAGATCTGGTTTTGTTTCGTGGAAGAACTTAGGCAGGGGAATCAGTAATGTCCCTTCACTTGACCACCACCACCAACACGACCACCACCACCTACAGTAGATAGTCAATCCCTTGGCGAGTAAGGTATTCCCAGGTCGGTCCATAAGTCACTGTGGGTCTGCAACTTTCCCTGACCTTTCTGACTACGTGTTGAAATTATAATCAGCTTCTCTCCATTATGCCCGACCGGATTAAATTCCCCAAGCTTGGCCCTGGTGATGGATCTGGTGTAATGCCCTCCTCAACGTGACCAGTTTTATCCACCTGCTTTATGCTGGTATTTTATCACAATAAACCCCATCTCCCTCCCTCCTCCCCCATCGTAGTGTGTGTCTATTATTCATAAAGTCTCGAGTCTCTCCTGGTAAAGAGAAACTCGCTCAGGTTTCTCTTATGAGGATATTATTATTATTACACTATTTTTCCCATAAGGTGCAGTTGGAGTTGACTTGCCCTTCACAATTAAGGGGATAATACGTTGTTGGTAAATGTGTAGCAACTGATTCCTCCAAACTATTCCAGTGAACAGGACACCATTATTCTTGTTAATCTGGCCTTGTTTCTTGGCATACTTTGGGGAATCAAAGGAACTCTTATTTATCAGAAGTGTATTACCCATTTAAATGACAAGAAATTTTCCACCAGCGTTCTCTCTACATTCCCCATTTCTCCCTAATAATTTGGAATTGGTTCAGTATATTAGGGAAGAAAGAATCAAGGGAAAACTGAAGCCAAGGGAAGTAGTTGGCTGAGAAATATTTGTATCTCTTTTTGTGTGTCTTAACCAGCCTGGCCAACTGATTAACTTAA
>JAWQEG010006263.1:2500-30000 GCA_033782935.1 Petrolisthes cinctipes
TATTGCATTCAATAAAGACACCCCGTGATTATCCTCGTTAATCGGTGGATACTCAGAACCCCATGCAGTTAGATGGAAATTGTACTGTACGTAAAAAAAAAAAATCATTGTTCATCATTATCAATTAACGAAACTGACCGGGAATCTGGAAATGAGATAATCTTACTAATATGGCCGCTGTGTACACAATGCTGACTTAACAACAAAGAAAACCTTGTGTTGCAATTCACTGGTTAACTAACTAACCTTGGTCGTGAGGCGTGAGACCAACCGTATTGTCGTCTGGAAAATAAGCTGTTGTTTGAGTTAATTAAAATTATTCTAAATGTTAATTAATAAGCGTGAAAGTTTTATTGTTTGTGTATCCTAAAACAACAACTGCCAGGTAAATAAATAAAGGCACTATAGGTAAGGCCAATGCTATATGACCTCGCTGTTGCGGCGCCTAATATAAATCAATCAAATCAATAGGTAAACGAAAGAAAGCCAGGTGAAGCCATAACATATTTTACTATAGTACAGGGAGTGACTAGATGAGTGAATGTGAGGCTGAAGAAGAAGAAGGGAGGAAAGTACATCCGTGATAGAACTTAACAGGGTGGGGAGGAAAGGGGGTAGTGTGCTGTTTAGGGGTTTGTGGGGCAGAGCAGGGATAGGGTAGGGGAGAGGAAGGGGACGAGGAATAGGAAGGGGACAGTGATGTAAGGGAAGGGAAAGAAGACAGAAGGAAAGATAAGAAATGGAAGGAACGGGACAGTGATGTAAGGGAAGGGAAAGAAGACAGAAGGAAAGATAAGAAATGGAAGGAACGGGACAGAATATGAAGGAAGGGAATGGAATAGGAAGGGAAGGAAACACAGATAAACAGCAGAATGATAAAGAATGGATGAAAGAAGACAATAAGTAGAGATGAAAGGGGAGCATAAGGGATTGAAAGGGAGGGAAGAAAACAAGAACAGGGAGGAAAGAGCAGCTCGACGAAGGGAAGGGTGTGAACAGAACAAGAAAGGGAGGGGCGAGGGAAGGAATGGGAGGGGCAGGAGGAGGAGGAGGAGGAGAAGAGAGAAAACAGAGAGAGTTTGCACGTCAGCCAGGAGACAAGCGGCTTCCTCACTTGTATCATTGTATTTTAGTCCCAGGGTCCGAACATTAACGTAGAAAGTTAAACAGAATCAGTTACACCCGTTCCTCTTAAGGGTGGAAGGAACACGAGGGGTCAGTGAGAATTATCAGGCAGGACGGGCCAAAGATTACCCCGTGATAACACTGAGACGAACCCTTCTCTTTCATGCGGTTTGTTCAGGGTTGAGAATAAATAGATCTGTATATAAATAAAGTCAGACGTTTTATTTACTGGATACACAGCGTGTAATCTTGCGTCCTCCGCCCTCCCTTCCTGACTTCCCTGCTGTCAGTCCGCTCTCTCTCTCTCTCTCTCTCTCCCTCCCTCACCCCTCCCGATCCACACCTTGGTTACACACACACATACAAACATGCACACACAGTAGTTACACACACACAGCAGTAGTACATAGTTACACACACACACACACACAGCAGTAGTACATAGTTAAACACACACACACACAGTAGTAGTACATAATTACACACACACACAGTAGTAGTACACACACACACACAGTTAGTAGTACACACACACACACAGAAGTAGTACATAGTTACACACACACACACACACACACACACACACACTGGCAGAACTTCCCCCAACACCCCTTTGCCATGCCTCACCCAAGCTCCCCTGGTAAAGGTTGGTATTTATACACCATTACCCGTGAGCCAGTGCGGAATTAGCCGGGTATTGCTTTAATTGTGGCCTTTTCCCCCTCTGCTCCCCGACCCCTCCTTCCCCCCTTCCTTCCTCCACGAGTTCCCTCCTTCCCCCCTTCCTTCCTCCTCGCGTCCCCTTCTTCCTCCCTCTCTCCCCGCCCCTCTTCCCCTCCCCTCCTCCACTCTCTCCTCGCATCCCCTCCTTCTTCCCTTCCTCAACTCTCTCTCCTTCCCTCACAAGTCCCCCTTCCTCCTTCCCCTCCCCTTCCCCTCCTCCACTCTCTCCTCGCATCCCCTCATTCTTCCCTTCCTCCACTCTCTCTCCTTCCCTCACAAGTCCCCCTTCCTCCTTCCCCTCCTCCTCCTCTTCCTTGTATCGGACTTTTGCCCCCTGGTGTCGTAAATAGGAATCAAATATCGCTGATGGTTATGATTGGTGGAGGGAAGGAAGGCGGGGAGGGAGAGTGAGTAGTGGAGGAGAAGGAAAGAAGGAAGGAAGGAAGGAAGGGAGGGAGAGAAGGAGAAATGGAGTGACGCAGGGAAAGGGAGGGAGAGGATTGAGGAAGAAGTAGTGGAGTTTGGAAGCAAAAATGTGAGGAAAAAAGAGATGGAAGAATGAATGAAAATAGGGAAGGATGAAAGAGAAAGGGAATGATAGTGAGGCAAAAGGGGAATGACGAAAGAGGAATGGAAAAGTGAGAAAGAAAAGCAAAGGAGTAAAATGAAGAAGGGGGAATGAAATGAAGAAAAAAAAATGTGGCAGGAATGAATGAAATGAAGAGAAAAAAGGGAATGTGGCAGGAAGGAATGAAATGAAGAGAGAAAAGGGAATAAGGAAGGAAAGAAATGAAGAGAAAAAAGGGAATGAGGCAGGAAGGAAAGAAATGAAGAGAGAATGGGGAATAAGGCAGAAAGGAATTAAATGAAGAGAGAAAAGGGAATGAGGCAGAAAGGAATGAAATGAAGAAAGAAAAGGGAATGAGGCAGGAAGGAATGAAATGAAGAGAGAAAAGGAAAGTGGCAGGAATGAATGAAATGAAGAGAAAAAAGGGAATGAGGCAGGAAGGAAAGAAATGAAGAGAGAATGGGGAATAAGGCAGAAAGGAATTAAATGAAGAGAGAAAAGGGAATGAGGCAGAAAGGAATGAAATGAAGAGAGAATGGGGAATGAGGCAGAAAGGAATGAAATGAAGAGAGAAAAAGGAAAGTGGCAGGAAGGAATGAAATGAAGAGAGAAAAGGGAATGAGGCAGAAAGGAATGAAATGAAGAGAGAATGGGGAATGATGCAGAAAGGAATGAAATGAAGAGAGAATGGGGAATGAGGCAGGAAGGAATGAAATGAAGAGAGAATGGGGAATGAGGCAGAAAGGAATGAAATGAAGAGAGAAAAGGGAATGAGGCAGAAAAGAATGAATTGAAGAGAGAAAAGGGAATGAAGC
Source organism: Petrolisthes cinctipes (assembly GCA_033782935.1). Taxonomy (NCBI): domain Eukaryota; kingdom Metazoa; phylum Arthropoda; class Malacostraca; order Decapoda; family Porcellanidae; genus Petrolisthes; species Petrolisthes cinctipes. The sequence continues at coordinate 5,732 of JAWQEG010006263.1, forward strand.
AGAAAGGAATGAAATGAAGAGAGAATGAGGAATAAGGCAGGAATGAATGAAATGAAGAGAGAAAAGGGAATGAAGCAGGAATGAGTGTAATGAACTATACCAGGAAGCAGACCATGTATGCTAATATTTTCTGCTTCATGTCATCAGCAGGGAAAAAAAAAAATCGCCACAGTATCTTAGCCCAATAACCTGTGAATGGGTGAACTTATATTTTTCTTAAGCATTGAATGAGGTTATAATTTTTTCTCCTTTGATGATAAATGTGATGAAAAAATGCAAGGAGGCCGCTTAGTGTTCCTACTTGCCAACTAGAATATAAGAGTTGATAAGTGTCCAAATTCACATCCAATTTGGTTCTTTCGTCTGCCTAAAAACACAAAACAAAAACGTTCAATGGTCGTCAGAGAGAAACGCAATTGATCAAGTCATTGTTTAAGAGTTAAGGGGAGAAACTCGTGACGGATAAAATGGGAGAGTGGTGGTGGGAAGGAGGTAATGAATCCACAAAACAGATCCCCCCCTCTCTATAAATAGTAACAATGAGATTTATTTATTTGTTTCCTGGGATAGTTTTTGAAGAATCAGTAGCCCATACCAATTACTCACCAACAAGATATTCTATGTGAAGGTTCAATTGACTGTTTGGGTGTCGTATCTGTCAGTCAGGCCACACACACATTCTCACTCGTATTATTCCACTGTGTAACTCTCTAGTGTCAGGAGTAGCCACAGTCCTTCATATATAGACACAGGCTGTGAACTCCGTGACAGGCTGCCTCCATCCATCTTTCCCCCCGTCTTGCAGCCTTCACTCTTTCAAACACGGTCGGTCATCTCACGCACACGGACTCAACCGGGAAGTAGATTGAGTTTTGTGTTTTCATTTTCCCCAGGTTATTTTTTTTTATTTCATTCCCCATTTGTTTTAATTGTTTTTCGTTTCCCAAATTGTCCGTTTATTTCCCAAGTGTTCTTTTTATTTATCAGTTTTAATTTCCTGTCCCAAGAGTAAATATTTTCCCTAAGTGTTATATATATTTTTTTTTCCCAAGTAGTATTTTCTTCTTACTTTGTCAAGGGGATCATTTGCAGTCAACCAATTGGTGGCTACTACTCACTGCTTCCCCCAAACAACAAAACACATCCCCTCCTCGTATACCTTCACGTCCAGGGGGCATATAATAACACACTACTACGTTATTATAATCTTTCCAGCAAAGGTTGAGATAAAAGGCCAGCGAATTTTGTAATGTTCGCGGCGAGTAAATAGAAAAACATAACAATAATCACAACACCAAATTAAAAAGATATAAAGATTGCAAGATGATACTATAGTAGTATATTTGTAGAGAATTTTCTGTTTTGTTGACGATCTCAGCTGGGAAATTACTCATCAGTGTCTCGGGTGTATATAATTTAACCTTATTATAGGGGCTAAAATATTGCTATAATTTGGAGGCTACAATTTCCTCCAAGATATGACGAGAAACTACAATCCAAGTGGCCGTGATGTGTGTTGCAGCAACGTTTGGAGGAACCAGGAGCCTACTGTACGGTTACCAGACTTTGTGTTAATGTCGACGAATTAGAGAGCAAACAGTGTTAGTTACAATAAGGGTAATATAGAATAATTTGGCGTGTTTCCCTTCCTGTGATGTGTAATGGCTGGCGTGTTGTGAGGCATCGAGGGGACTGAGTCAGTAGTGTGTTGGTTTGTGATTATCGTCAGGTTATCCTCCGATTTGGCGAGAAAATGTTTCCAAGAGAGTTAATTACAAAAAATAAAAATCAACAATAACGTAAAATATTCCGACACTAGACATAAATGGGCTTCAGCTGTTATGGTACCAGCGAGGGTATTTTACGACGTATTATTGTTACTAGTTTTACTTTATTGTAATAGTTAGTAGTACTACTATTTGTAGTATTATTATTTAGTAGTAGCGTTTCCATTTTTGTAGAATGAATTATTATTATTTGTATGCGTTCAGTTATTAGAAGTAACTAGTATTTGTAGAATTATTATTAGTGGTATGTGTAGAATTATTATTAATAGTAATAGTATTTTCTTTTATAGGTAGTTTTTTTTTTATAGGTATTATTAGCATCTTGGTATATCGAACAAAGAGTATAATTTTCAACTGTTGGTATCAATGTTGTAGGCTGTACGTGTTCGACGGGACAAGGTAGTGCTGCTTCAACCCGATGTCTGACACTCGCTTCTTTCCTCGAGTTGGGCTGCAAATCACTTACGCAATCGGCTCTATTGACTCGCCTTGGTGTACAGGTAAATATTTTATCGCAAATACTCTGTGGCATAGGACATAATAAATACCGGGGCTCACCTGCACCGATTCATTACCTTTGTATATTTTTTGCACTTCTGCCTGCTATTTAAAATCGCAACAGTCTGCAAAATGCAGAGGACAGTTTTAGTTTAGCAGACGTTCAGGTCTAAAAACACGATAGAATAGGTCCCGACACGGATGAATGGATAGATAGTTCAGCAGACATTCATTCATTTTTGTTTCTTCTATGTAGAGTTAAACCACCTTCAAATAAAAACCAATTTATTTTCATTAGTTTTATTTTTCATTTATATTCTTTAGGATGGTAAATAAAACCATTGATTACTTCTTATTTCAGGATGCAAGGAAACCACATGCCCTTAATAAAATGTTTATTATATAATAACAATAAATATCTATTTTAGGATTTTAAGAAAACCATATCCCAGTATTTTATTGTATTGGATACAAGTTTCTTTTTTTATTATTTCATGCACACATACCTCTACATTTCCTGCCAACTCTACTATCTACTATCCACATCCTCTATTTGATACTTCGAAGAGTCTCCGGTGAACAACCAGAGCCAATCCCGCCCAAAATAATTATAAAAAAAAAAAAGTCAAACGTGAAATTCATATTCGGGCATATCAAAGTAACGATATGCTACTTTAATACAAGATTGGAGATCACTCATGCAAGTCCCCTCAGGAAACCCCCGGGCCCCCCTTAAATACGGGGGGCCCAACGGGGTTCCTTCAGGTAACTGCAGAGTGTAATACTTTCCCCCTTGGTCCCCAGCACCAAGGGGGAAGGGGGTCACATCTACCCAAAGACGTCACCACACTTACCAATACACCACACACAGGTTCACCCACCCCTACTCTGTGTGTGTGTGTGTGTGTGTGTATAGGGGAATGGTACAGTCTTCAGGAGTGTGGAGCCCCGCGCCAGTACGCGTGTCCGCACAATGCTGAACCTCCCAATCCAATAAGAGTTAGGAGTGTGTACTGGCGCATCAGACCACATTATTATAAGGGGAGATTCTCTTGTTGGTCATTTGAAAGGCTACTGATTTCACCTAACTATTCCAGGAAACAGATGCCCTTAGTAGTATCTAATAGGGGATCTGTTACTCGGAACTGTTTGGAGGAATCGGACTCCTTCAAATTCACCTACTAAAGAATCTCCCCTTAAGCTGCAACACAAACACCACCTGCAACAAAAAATATTTCATCATTAGTTAATTCCTTCTACAAACAATAATTTATGTTACATTTCCCTAAAATTCATCTCTCCATTACGGTTAACTCCTTAATTTATATATAACATTTCCAATTCTATTTCATGCATTATACAGTTTTCCTATTCTCCATTTTATACTCGTTGCATTGCATTTACAAACAATATTATACTGACCAGCCAAAGCATCATCAGTACTTCCCTGATATTTCTGCCAACATCTCTAATTCACTTTTGCCAACACCACAGACACTCCAGGATGCTGTCACAGGCCACACAACACTACTTCACGGGATCACTGCCAACAACGCCGTCACTCCAGGATGATCTCATAGGCCACACAGCACGGGATCACTGCCAACAACAACACTCCAGGATGCTGTCACAGGCCACACAACACTACTTCACGGGGATCACTGCCATCATCTCTACTTTAATTTTGCCAACAACAGACACTCCAGGATGCTGTCACAGGCTACACAACACCTGAAAAACATTAAAATTACCTTATTAATTAACGAGTAAAGCCAAATATTACACACTCCAAACTAACTTGAGTAATACAACTTTATATTACTGTTCTTTAAAGGGCAATATTATACTTCTATCAAAAATCTCCTTGATCGTGTTACTTCCCTGATATGAGGACTTGTGTTTATGTAAAAAAAAATATTAACACTACACTCTATTGTTTTTCTATCATTTACATTCCTTGGAGAAAATGGAATATAACCATTTAGGGGGCTAATACACTTTTGATACACTCGCGGTCAGATATTGTGTCCTGATCCCTTGGCAACATTAATCGCAAACAGCCTAGCTTTGAAGGTTCGAACACTGTGCGTCTCTCTACAACACAGTAGTTCGAATCAAAGCTCGGCTAGTTGAGATTCATCATGCCAAGGAATCAGGGCACAATTTCTGACCTCGAGTGTACATTGGAGCGCCTTGATTTTACCAGAGTATCCTAGAAAACAGAACAAAAATAATGGTCGCCTGTTGCTTAGAACACTTGGGAGGAATCAGCTGATGCGGATTTACCAATATTGTACAAAGCCCTTATTTTTTCAGTGGCGATTTTAGTTACTCAGGATATTATATATAAAATTAACGGGACAATATCTTCGTAAAGGAACATTTTGAGGTCTACTGAATCCTCCAAAATATGACGGGTAACAGATGACCACTTACCATGGGGAGGGGGGGGGGTCTGTTTCGTGGCCTTCTTTAGAGATATCTCACTTTACGCTACTTTAAACACACCAATCCATCTGTTTATTGTTGGACACTTTCACTAACAAGATCCTGAAGGTCTGAACTTACAAGGACCCCGACCTACCAAACCATCCCTTCTTCAACCGGGGACTCCAAACACACAGCGGCTGGCGAGTTAGTTCCTTCGGTCTTATTAACCCCAGAGATACATACAACGGGCGTGCCAGACACTCCGGTATTAGCAGCATTAAATCCAGTGATAATTTGGGTGATGAGTGCCAATTTGACTGACTGCAGGGTGAGAATGAACCCCTCGTGTCACACCAACAAACAGGATGGTGGTGGTGGTTGTGGTAGTGTTGGTGTTGGTAGTATTGGTGGTAGTGGTGGTGGTAGTGGTGGTGGTGTTGGTAGTGGTGGTGATAGTGGTGGTGTTGTTGGTAGTGGTGGTGATAGTGTTGTTGGTCGTGGTGGAGATAGTGTTGTTGTTGGTCGTGGTGGTAGTAGTGTTGTTATTGGTAGTGTTGGTGGTGCCAGTGTTGTTATTGGTAGTGGTGGTAGCGATAGTGTTGGTGGTACCCTTTTTGGTGGTGCTGCCTGGATATCGACACAATTTCCCTGAATGAACCCAACCATCATGCAGTCATTATCCGCTTTTAGCCACACCTTAATGCTCCCTGCCTACCTGTTCTCACCTTCGGATAACTTCCACTAACCATGACTGCCTATTACACCTGTTCTTACCCTCTAATTACCATTTAAAAACCAGACGATGCCCTAACTACAGTCATCGTGCCCCTCTTAAGACTACTTATCCTGTATCTGTACTGTACCTTCACTGCAAATCTATTTATGCCCCAACAATCAGTCAGTAGGATTCATCTAACTACAAATTTAGTATCCATGTCTATGTTCTTTTTCCCTCTCGTGTTCCTCCTTCATTTTCCACTCTACCCTCACTGCAAATCTACTCCCTTACAATCACTCGGCAAGCTAGGTTCTAAAATAATAATGGTTTCCCCGTCTACACTCTTCCTCTATCCTCCCTCCTTATCTTTCTCCAACACTCCATCAGTAGGCTACTCAAAGATCTATAATCACCGGGGGAAACGAGGAGGGCGAATCATTTAGTAATCGTAACCTCATGCACAAGTTTTTTTTTTTTCTTTCCTTTACTTTAGCCAAAAGATTTTATTGATAGTTTGATTTTTTTTCAGCGATGTAAACAAAACATGATATGGTCGATACTGAAGCTACCTACAATATTATTACAAATTTGAAATATCAATACTTAGGAAATACTACTCTCTTCTATAATCGCTTAGATCAGACCCTACACATAAATGGGTCTACATACAGAGAACGACACTGTTACATTTCTCTACAACTGCTACATACACACGCACAGTACACTATGTAATATAGCATACGAAACAGACCAATACTCCAACACACAGACATCACACATTCATGGTATACACACACATACAGGGCCGATCCTAATACTCTCACCCACCATACACAACACTAACAAAAACAAAGTAGAACAAAGCATTCGAATAGCAGTGAATGCATGTATGTATCTACGTATGCATGCATGTATATGTACGAACAAATGAATGCATGTATGTATGTGTACGAACAAATGAATGAATGTATGTATGTATGTATATCTGTGCACGAACAAATGAATGTATGTATGTATGCGAACAAATAAATGAATGGATGTATACCAACAAATGAATGTATGTATCTATGTATGTATGTATGTATGTATGTATGTATTGTACGCCTCCCCCTCGCACCACCACCAACACAGTAATGACGCTTCTCACACAATAAATACCGCAAAAATTATAACCCGCATTGCATTGCATCGCCGCTCCACACACACAATATTTCCCACATGTACATCAGGGACACAATAAACGGCTCATGTTGGCCTTTTCCATCACACTACAACACCAGTCGAAATCCACCCAACAACAACAACACCAACACCAGTAGTCAGGCCCCATTGGTTGGTGTCGCACATACATACATACACTGTCACGGTCAATAGTCCTTTTTGACTTTCCACTTTGATGGTGAGTTGTGTTAAGGGGATAATACACTTTTGATAAATTTAAGGGGAGTTTTTCTTGTTGGTAAATTGGAGGGATACCGATTCCTCCTAACAATGCCACGAAACAGATCCCCTATTTGTAACATTCACTGAGTCTGTTTTCTAGTATAGTTAGAGGATTCAGTAGCCTTCCAATTCACCAACAAAAAAATCTCCCCTTAAGAGCCTTGATTCCTCTAAAGTATGCCAAGAAACAGGACCAGAATTTAATGGTGTTCCTGATAAACCAATGCCATCACTAGTTTGATTCTTATAGGGTTTACTGTGAAGCGGAAGTGGTGACAATACTCTTAAAACATTTTATTCCTTCAAATGTAAGAGATCTACAATGATGATCGATTGTTATTAGCGAGGTCATATAGCGCCAGATAAGTGTTAGAGGTGTGATAGCAAGCAGGCAGGAAATAAAATGAAAAGAGGGACACTTGAATCTACAATGACGAGTCTCTGAATAAATAATCAATGAAGAATGGCAAATGGGTGTTCAGAGTGAGTGAATTAATTAACTTAACGACTTACTGGCACTTAGTTACACCTCTACAGCAGACCATTATATCCCATTGTATCAACAAGACTTAAGGTTTCGTCGAAATTTAGTATCAGGGAGGTAGATTTCTCGAACACATTAATACACGTCTCGTACACAAAAAGCGAATTAATGCACGTGTCTCTTCTACTAACACACATTAATGCAGGTCTCGTACACAAAAAGTGAATTATTGCACGTGTCTCTTAACTAACAAAAATTAATGCATTTCTCGTACACAGCTGCATGGTGTTGTAGGACTAAACGAGGTCTCCTGATTCCAACAAAATTATAACTCCCAGAAACAAACTCAATTATAATGCAGTTTTATGGTATCGCCTGGAGGAATCACCAGCACACACCTATCGTAGAGAAATTATAGCATTATATAATACAACCCACTTCTCGTCATTATCTCACCCCGGACTCTCCTCTCTTTCCCTCCCTCCCTCCCTCCTCCTTATTCCCCCTAAACCCTCCTCCTCCAACCCCTCTCCCCTTGAACTCTCCTGCTCATCCCCTTCCGAACTTTCTCCCCCTCCTATTCCGTCACCCCTCCTGAATTTTCTTCTTTCCCTCCCTCCTTATCCCCCTAAAATATCCTTCAACCCCCCTAAACCCCCCTCCTCCAACCCCCCCTTATACCTTCCTCCTCCAAGCCCCCCTTAAACCCTCCTCCAACCCCCTAAACCCTCCTCCTCCAAGCCCCCCTTTAAACCCTCCTCCTCCAACCCCCCCTAAAACCCTCCTCCTCCAACCCCCCCTTAAACCCTCCTCCAACCCCCCAAACCCTCCTCCTCCAACCCCCCTTAAACATCCTCCTCCAACCCCCCTTAAACCCTCCTCCAACCCCCCTTAAACCCTCCTCCAACCCCCCCTTAAACCCTCCTCCAACCCCCCCTTAAACCCCCCTCCAACCCCCCTTTAAACCCTCCTCCAACCACCCTTTAAACCCTCTTCCAACCCCCCATTAAACCCTCCTCCTCCAACCCCCTTTAAACCCTCCTCCTCCAACCCCCTTTAAACCCTCCTCCTCCAACCCTCCTCCATACTCTAGGTAATTTCCTCACCTCATCTCTTCATCCGCTTCCTTGCCTGTCGTCCCATCATCTCATTTTGTCTCAAGAGTCGCCTTAATCACCTTCACAATCACAATTATCGATGAATGTCTGCTGTAACGACGCCTCCTGCGACATTACTGAAATTATCAATGTAAATCAAACCCACGCACCAGTCATCAGTGAACAAGAAAAAAAAATTATATATATATGCAAAATTAAACCGTAGATCTGTTTTGTATTGCTACCGAATTATTTTTTTGTATACTGAAATATGTATTGCGCCCGAATTATTTTATTATACTGAAATATCTACATCTTTACTGTAACAAACAAAATGTATTAGGAAAAAAAAAACCCAGAATGAAATCTTAGGTCTTTTCACATTGCTACCGAATTATATTTTTGTATAGTGAAATATCTACATGCTTTACTGTAGCAAAATGTATTGGTAAAAAAATACACAGAAAGAAGGCATATATCTTTATATTGCTACCGAATTATTACACCCAATACTGATATATCTACGTACACTCGCAATCCAAAATTTGTATCCAGGCCTTGAAGTTTCGAATCATTGGACATACTAGTGAACCAATTACACGCTTATCCTATTTCATATTTGCTTGAGCTCGCTTAACACTCGATCAGGCTATTCGAAGCAAGCCTGGATGTATATTTTGGATTGCGAGTGTACTTTAGTAACTGTAATAAAAATAATGTATTGTTACAGTCACCAATACAAGCGTTGTCGCCTTATCCGTCATAAATTACGCAGTACAGTCACGTGTCATAGTTTAATAGTTATTTTTAGATCAAGGCCAATTATAAGGGTAGATTCCATAGTCGTTGGTAGTGGTTTGTAAGCACGCAAGCACGCAAATGAAAGAATGTTAGCGGTGTAAATAACTTATAGGTGAATTATTTAATGAATTTGGTGAGTATATTATGCAGTGATCATCATTATCAAACTGTCTGATAGATTGTGAATGTGGATACCTACTCAGCTTTTGGAAAATAATGAAACCTTACAAGTGTGGTTGGTTGGGAAGCTAACAAACGAATACGACTGTGGAATTGATCCTATGTCACTACCCAGGAATGTTTGGGTCGTATGTGTTATAATTAGGTTCGCTGTAGTTATTATTATTATTATTTTTTTTTTGTGGACGAATAACAAACAAACCGAAATAAGGTACTTGAAACAGACATAATTCCCAAATAAAACCGAAAGATATGAAATACAATAGTTGAAAGCGACATTACTCTCAAATAAAACCGAATTGTAATATGAAATACACAACAGTCATTGAACGAGTTGAGCAACACTATTTTCACCTTAGTAAAATGAGACCCGATCATATTTCAAGTTGATAAAAAATAATGCTGAATAAAACTTTACCGAGCAATATCCTAATTACACATGTCAGCATCGTCTGCTGCCGCCCGGGATAAGACATTCCTCATTTTTTTTGCATAATAAAATTAATTTCCTCTATTATCGACGTGGGGGAGGATGTGTGGGTAAGAGGAAGAGTACGAGTGAAAGTGAAGGAAGGTTAGTGAGAGGGAAGGAGTTGTGGCTGGGGGGGACAACGTGAGGGAATGGCAGGGTATAAAATTGAAAGGGAAGGTACCGGTATGTTGATAAGAGGGAAAGTGTGCTAGTGAGATGGAAGATGTGGAAGAGGGAGAGTTTGTAAGTAAATGAAGTAATTTTAAAAGAGACAGGGAAGGTGTGAGGTATGGTGTGTGTGTGTGTAAAGAATGTGTTGGAGAGAGGGAAGCTAACTATGGGTGAGGAGGGAGGGTGTAGGAATAAATATATATGACTATGTATGTGCATGGGTATGTGTAATATATATGGGAGGTAAATTCAAGCTAATAATTTATCGCTAGTCTATGAGAATGTTTAATTTGTCTTATTTCAGAAATGAAATTGAAGGGGGCAATAACACTTTTGGTACAGCCATGGCTGATTGTGCTGGACCAGGGTTCAAGGAGTGATGGAGGGCAACTGAACAGAGTTTGAAGAAGTGAATTTTCCAAACTATTCTCAACGTTGAGAGGTTCAGAAGACTCACTTTTTTTAACTCTGTTCAGTTGCTCTCCAACACCATCTTGGACCCTGGTCCAGTACTATCAGCCATGGCTGTACATTGGATTGCCTTAATTCCTCCGAAGTATGACAGAGAACAGGAGCAGATTGACATTAACTATCCTGTTGCTAGGAATACTTTGGAGGAATTATTTGCTCCAGATTTACCAACACTGTACTACCCCATCAATTAAAATAGGTCTGACAAGTCGTGAGTTCCTTTAGCCGGTGACTTAAGCAATAACATATCCGCCCAAATTAACCATTTTTATGATCCCAGTACCCATCGAAACTATACAAAATGTTCAACACACCAACTTACGTACTGCACCTCCACTCCGTCGTCGCCTCCAGCAAGTAATGGTAATCCATAGTACTGTAGTAACACCTACACAAACCTTCACTCTCCGGCCACTCACCGGTGACTGAACTAGCTGTAGATGGTGTCAGTCTCAAGTTAGATTAAGCGCTCCGGTTTTCTCTCTAGCCTCGGTTTCGTTTCACCTTCATGGATCTGTTTCATGTCATTCTTGGGGTTCATCACCAGCCATGAATTCATTTCCCTTAATCATTTTACATTGTTCGAAAAGGTGACTGACACATCTTCACTCCGTGGATGGATTTATTTGTAGAGAACGAACACAAACACAACTGAATAATCATGATTCTAATTCGTGATTTTTATGATATTGATAATTACAGACTTCCAGTAGTGTTCATACCATGCCGCTATGAACATAAACTTATCCTTTACTACAGGTTCATATCTGTTCTCTAGGTGTTAAATCCAAACGACTGAGTTTATGTATTTTAGAGGATATCATGATTACTTACCATAAACCCATCGTATACTAATATAACTGTGTGAGTAAGACATGTGGAATGAAGCACAATAATCATGTAGTCGTTTTGTGTGATTATTTCCCTCTTTCGTTGTTTATTCTTCAGCTGCTGTCCCATTTCTCCATCCTCTTTGGCGGCATATGTCTTAAGTAGTTGCATTGTCACCAGTATTCTAGTTTTTATTTTTTATATTTCTGGGACATATTACGAACCAAACCAGTTGCGTTGTCATAAGTTTTTTTTTTTTTTTTTTTCCAACCAATTGATCCACATTTTCATCTCAATTTATCCACCTGCAATTGACCAAGCAGAACTGACGATGACTGTTCTCGTGCCTATGGTTATTCCAGTCGGTGGTGACTGGTTTAAATATTGTTACTTTCCCAATTCCAAACTGCTTAAGCTTCAGTAACGACAAGACGGGAACCAATACCTGAATATTTTGCAAATGTTGATAGTATTCATGATCTACGTGTGTTCTACTTGGTCAAATGTAGAGATATGGACACCTAGTCATCACCACACTTTTTTTATATTGTGTTAAAATTAAGTTTCAGAGTATATTCATTCAAACTGCTGAACCACAAGTTAGGAGACCCAGATAAACAAACATCGTGACTTAAAGACCCTGTGATCGTGTATGAAAATTGGAGGCTTTTGATTCCTTCTGACTGTGCTACTAAACAAGCTCCTTCCATCTAAGTGGTGTTTCGTGGCAATATGTGAGGGACTCGTTTATCTCCAATTTTCTGACTACATCACAGGGTCCCTTAAATGGTTCAGAGAAATTCAAACCACAAGACCCAAGAAAAAATATTGTTCGTAAAAGAATATTGTTATGTAATTTTCAGTGGCTTTTTTTTTTTTTCTCTCTTTTTTTTTTCCAATACACCAACCATAATACTGACTGACTACCACAATGTTCACTACATCGTCGTGGTTGGTAGCGACAATATTTTCATTTTTATTTATTATAGTAAAGTGTCATCAAGTTGAAATGCCGACTCTTGTTTCGATGAAGTAGTAAACATTGTGGTTTCATTCTTAGGGATACCATGACATGCATTGCAGTATAATAATTACACATAAGAGGGAACATTATAGAAATCCATCCACTCCAGATACTTTATTTTTATTATTGTAACTTTACAACTGGAAGCTCAAGAGAGGAAAAAACGCAATAATTTACAAATAGGGAACTTGAACTGTACAAAAAGTTAACTCATTTGTCAGCGCCCAGGAGGGGTGGTGATGGGGGTGGGAGGAGGTATTATGGAGTGAGGGAAGTGTGGGGGAGAAGGAGGGCAGAGGATGTTCAAGGTAGAGTATGAGAGGACGGGTGAGGGTGTGGGTGAGGGTGTGGGTGTGGGAGTGTGGTGGATGAAGGCGTTGTCCACATTATCGTCCGCACCTTTACTTAGAAACTGCTAGTCAGAGGATGTGCCCAGAGTCGAATCATATTGACCCCAGTGACTAGAGCCTATGCAGATGTGTTGTTTTAATGTAACGTATACGATATCAAGCAAATTTTCATGACTCTCAAGTTTTATGTCACTGTTCAAGCACTGCAATCAATATGACCAGACTCTTGAATCCCAGACTAATGTTCAATTGAAAAAAACTCTTAAGTGAAGGGATGGGACGAAAATATGGCCTGGTTGTCCTGGGGTGAGGTGGGGTGGGGTGGAAGGACCAGGAGGTTGGTGGGGGTTGACGCCGAGATATATGTCCTAGCAGAGTGGGGAGGGGGGTAGTGGGGAGGGGGAGGGCTAGCCACCTCCTCCCAAGTCACACGTTGACACAAATAATAATAATAATAATGAAAATATAAAGAGAAAGAACATAAAAACTGCAAAACAAGTCCATCAAGGCTACTCACAATCACCACACTGTAAATTTGAAGACATAATGAGACTGCAAATTCCTTTACATGAGAAGTCGTACACATGGGAAGTTAAATGACCCAAGAGATTAAGAAAAGATTTGCTTGCTTGATCCTCGATGAACTTTAGTGTACAGAGCAGGTTGTGAGTGTAGAGGGTGTAGTGCCCCACGACACAGGGGCAGTGTAGCAACGCTTATCGTATCTCACTGGGGTGAACAGGAATGATTGAGAGGGTGGGGGCTCTTACTCGGCTAGGCTCCAGAAAAATAAAAGAAATACAGACAAATTATATCATAACAGGCAACAGAACTTACTTAAACCTGATTCACAATCACTGGAAAATGGGCAAAGGAAGATTTTTTATTATTTACAGATCTGAGATCTGAAGTTTTAAGCTTGAAGATAACATAAATATTATGAAACATTACCAGGATTAGCTCCAATTCTAGCGAGATATACACAGATCATTTGATAAAGATTCATATTCCAGGGAAAGACCCTGTTAATGTCTTAAAAATTCCATATTACGTATATATAATGAAAGTTGGATTGGCACTTGGACACTCAAGATTGGACAGTCAAAGTCAGGTGGTGGAGGTGGTGGTGGTGGGTGGGCGCCTTGGCCCCCGTCCTCCAGCTACATCCACAACAATGGTCAAGATCTTTTTTAAGTGAGAAACATGACCCTGGCCGTAGCGTCCAGCAACGTCCTACTTGGCTTTAAGTACACACACAGGCCACTGTAACTATATACCAAGATCAACAACCCAAGCCGGGAAGTCATATAATACATAAAGAGAAGAAAAACGAGATTACTTCATATAAAAATATCAGTTTACAACTTATCTACAAGAGTTACACTTTCTCATGAGAACGACAAAGGGGGTATGATGGGGTTGTGAGGGAGTATGTACAGCCTCTGACACGACACAACCTCGGGTTATCAAGTGGATGGGTCTGGGCCTCACACCAGCCACTAGTATCATACACGCTTAGGATAATCAGGTTACGTACATGGATTTTGGTCTCTGCTAATCCGGCTTCCCTCTCACCCTTCCCAATACCGACAGCACTAAGCCACAGTCTCTCCCTCTGTCGCCGCAACACAATTATGATTCTCTGGGGTGTATGCAAGAATACAAAAAATTAAATCTCATTGATGGCTGATAGTGTATTTCTTATTTTATCATAGATAACGCCAGAAATCTTTACTCATATATCCAACCACCGCTGTGTCAGGGATAATAAACAACAAGTTGTACTCCACATCCTGACGGTGACACTCACCCACCGCCTTGCTTCCCAATATAATTACTTTCTCTATATCAGAGTTGTGAATTAACCACTGCTAAGACAATACTTTTAATACCAATAAAGTGAAAAGGTCGAATTTAGTAAGCAAGATTTTCAGAAGCATCCCACGAGCATACTGAAGAATGTTCATGTAAATAACATTATGATTCAAAAGGGTCAAACTGGTGGACTAAGTGTTCACAAGTACCTCAAGTGTGGTGGAAGTGGGAGTGGGAAGGCGAGGGACACAACAACAACGTCTTACTACGCACGGCTGCGCATCATGTGGCTCAGACCCGCTGCTAAATCACGCCTGACAACCCCTGATTACAGCCAGGTTACGGGGAGCTTGACGAGTGAGCACTGGCTTACTTCTCCGCCCTTTGTATTGCTGGCACCATGTATCATTCTAAAATTAGCCCCTCCTCTCCCCCTCCTCTTCACCCAACCCCCTCTCACTCCTCTCCCGGGTACCTACCGCCTATAGCAACTCGCGAACATGCTTCATCCACGAATTTGAGATTGTGATCGGAGCGTCGCGCCATTATCGTACGTACATACATACATACCATTATCGTACGTACGTACATACATACATACCTCGCTAGTGAGGACCCTGCTACTTTCTTCTCGGAGAGAGATGAAGGAAGAGGTAGAGAGGTCGATTTTTCTGCTTATTATTCTGGGGGTGAACCTCTTTTTTGTAAACGGGAAGGCTACCGGGTCCTCCAAATTATGCCAGGATACAGTTCACCTCAAAGTAACTACTCGGGGATCTGTTTCCTAATATAGTTTGGAGGATTCAGTAGCCATCCAATTTACCCTCAAGAGTTTCTCCCCATAATTAAGCCAACAAGTGTTTAGGTACAAATAAATAACGCATTAACATCAAGATTCCAGACTGAAATTTAACAGGTCAGGTATTATGTATGCACGGAAAAAGAGGTCACCAAATATTACCCGGGATAATGAATGTGTTGTTGATGGTGAACAGGGAGTACAGATTAAGGGAGTACTGAGACAAGACTTAATATTCTACCCGAGGATCTATTTGTCTTCCGGTCGTGGGAGGTGGGGAAGGGATGGTGGTGGTGGATTTATCAAGAGGACTCCACATGGTTGATGCCCAGTATGTCACACGGTTGCCTTAGAAACTCGCCTCTCTCTCTCTCTCTCTCTCTCTCTCTCTCTCTCTCTCTCTCTCTCTCTGATCTTGAAGCTCATTTAAGATAGTCGAGATCTCATTGGAGTGAAATGATTTGTGTTTGGGGTAGGAGTGAGTTGGGTGGAATGGAGTGGATTTGGATGAGACACAGCATCACTGAGTACCTCTACATTACATCAACAACTTATCCATAATTATAGCTTTACTTTTCAATGTATGTAATATTTGTTTATTATGCCTTGTGCTCTTACTTACAAAACGTTTCTAATTGTTCTTTTTTCTCCATTAATTTACATATATCAAAAAATAAAAACATTAATTTTTTCCTTACATATAGATTTCACTCAGATCACACCAGAACGTGATAATAAATATACATTTGTACAATAACCACAATGTATATGACTATTTTACTTGCATTCCATAATTTTTTTTCCCTTTTTCTAATCATACAAATGGTACCCATGATCAATGAATATTTCCCATTAATATACTGTATAGACTTTTTAAATACCTCATAATTTCAATTCATGCTATATATAATTTAACATTACGGTATATATTATATACGTTTTATCAAAATCTTTTCATCCACCTCCCTGACTATGAACTTCCTTCGTCAGGGGGACACACGACGCAATACAGACGACTAGAGGGACGAGACAGCAGGTACTGAACACACCTTCATCAACATTGGTAAGTAAACGCATCTCCGACAACATATAATGAATGGATCTCCACTTGTTTCTGTGAGCGTGTGTGAGGGTTTGTGGGCATGACGGGGAGAGCCAGACTAGCAGTGTAGAGACCAAAACCATTCTGCAGTGAGACAAGGAGTGAGCTTAAGATACCGTTAGCACTGAACTAAGTGTAACTAAGATCAGACTCTGGACACTATTGCTGTGCTTGTAAAACAGGAGTGACGGTTGTGAACTCGGGTGCATTATTATTATTACATCTGTAGGCGTGAGAGTGGTGGTGGTGGTGGAGGATGGGTCTAGGTCTGGGGGTTGGGGGGTTGGCCTGGAGGGGAGTGACGCTGCTCGGGACGCCAGGACCAGGGCCCAGAGGGGGAGGGGGAGGTTGCAAGCCTCACCGATCAGTTCCGTTGGTCAGGCGCGTCTTTACACTAGGAATAAAAGCATTGAGATCACTTTCAGCAAGTCAAAGACAGCATATTGTAAAAAGGATGATATTGATACATCACTGATGCTTTCAGATAATTATCAACAATCAATTTGATCATTGCCATGTCAGCTTAACCTTACATTGTCTATATATTAATAACTATGTGAAAAAGTGACAGCAAGTGTGAGCGATTAAGAGTTTGCAACAGCCCGGGACGATCACATCGTCACGGGTAGTGTGAAGATACACAGCGTGAGGCGAGGGCGTGCCGGGGGGCAGGGGGCGCCGCGCCCCTCCGCGGCCGCCTGCAGGTCCCTGGCGCCGCGGGGGCTGGGCCGGCTGTGGGCGCGGGCTCCCTCGCAACTACGGGCGTGGCCACAACCCAGCCCGCCCACAACACACACTTTGTACTCTGCGGGTTGTTTTGATTGTTGGCACGTGTCTTTCCTGCGGGCGGGGGACGGGAGCAGCGCCCGCCGGTAGTGACAGTCCCGGGAGGCGGGTGATATGAGGGGACCCCGGCCGCCGCCGCCTCCAAGCTGCCAGGTATCACAAGACTACAAGGGCCACCAAGCTCTCACAAAGGATAAATAGTTACACTGTACACACGAGCCTCGCCTCACTGTACACGGGACAGGCGGGGACAAGGGGTCTTTGGCGGGCGCAGGTCAGGGCAAGGGGGCAGGGCCGGCCACCCCAGGGCAGCGACCGGCACTACTTGCTGGACAGCTGCTTGGCCAGCTCCGTGTACTTCAGGAACTTGGAGTGGGGTGACTCATCCATTGGGGGCGCTGGGGGAGTGGACTCCTTGCTGGTGGCAGGTGGAAGCTTGGCAGTGCCAGCCTTCCCACCCACATTTTCAGGGATTACACCATCTTTTACAAAATGCATTTTGGAGAGGTGGTGTCGGTATGCTCCCTTGCTGATGAAGGGTGTGTCACAATAAGCACACTTCATGATGCTGTCTGCAGTTACTGCATCATTACACGCCCAGGAAAAAGCAAGGATGGCCCCTGGGTTGGTCTGTGGCCCAGTTGTCGCCCCACTAACAGGAGGTGGCCGTGGCTGGTTCTCTGTCTTGTCACACAACTTCTGCAGAGCTGCCAAAGGATGTGCAGAACCTCCTCCTCCACTGCTACTACCTCCAAGCAAAGCAGACAGGCCACCAAGTCCAGATGCTCCCAGGCCAGACCCTAACCGTCCCACACTGGCTTCTGAGTGTGGGGTGCCAGATCGACTGCTGCACCCTGCTGGTGACCCAAGTAATCTTCCAGCAGGACTCTCTCGCCCCACTTCTGGTGCCAACTCATTTTCTTCTTCATCATCCCCCTCCTCTTTCATTTTGAATTCCTCTTTCACCCGTATTTCTTCCTTGACTCTCACCTCCTCCCTGGCTGACACTGACTCACGGTCACTAACTTCTCCATTTGTCTCTGGTGGCTCCTGCTTCACCTCTTCAGGGCCACACAAACTCTCCCGTTCAATATCAGAGTGGTCAGCACCATTTTCAGTGGGTGTAACCTCATCCGGAGTAGCAGCAGGGTGGTTATCTAGTCGCAACAGCTCCAATGATCTCTCACTACCACTGCCATCTCGTGTTATGGAACCCGTGGATGCGGGGCGGGACCCTGGTCGTGATGGGGACCGTGGGAATGTGTCACGAGTATCTGAGTCAGCACCAGGACTCATCATAGAGTCACCAAGACCTCGCAGTCCTCCACCTCTGTCACTGGAGCCAAATGAAGGAGGCAAATTAAAGGTGGAAGGGGCCCCAGCACCATGTGGGTGTCCACCATGAAGCCGTGAGAAGGTGGCATACATTCCCATTAATTGGGGGTCCATCAGAGGCTTGGAGTAGTCTGCACTCTCATCTATCCCAAGTCTGCGGAGAATACTTGATCCCAGTGGCCCCCCAGTAGTGCCCTTACTTTTACCAGAGTCAAAGCTCTTCTCGATCAACTTTTCGAGTGCATTCAGAACTGAGGGAGAGTCAGAGGCACCACGACCCTTTGGCTTATCAAACTCTTTTTCTCTTGGGCTATCGCGAGGAGTTTTATCTGGAGTTTTTTTCCCTTCACTGTCAGTTTCTGGAGCAGAGTCGAGTTTGTTACTATAGTCACTATCAGGGGAGAGGAGAGCTGACTTGAGCAGGTCACGAGAAGATGTACCCACACAGTTACGAATATGGTCCACAAATAACGTAGTTTCAATCTTGTCTCCACATTTCTCACACGAGATGCGTCCTGAACCAGACTGGTCCTTCATACCCCTGCCCATATCACCCACACGCATTTCCTGTTGGGCACGCTCCAGCTCCAGAAGCTTGCGTACAGGCAGTGACTTCTTGCGCTTCTCCCGGGTCTGTCTTCGCCTTGCTCCAGACTCAGTGATTGAACGCATAATATGTTCTTTGTAGTGGGCATTCTTCACCATGTGATTACTGAGCTCCTTGAGTGATGCAAAAGCTTGGTCACACACCTTACATGTGAGCACAGCATTCACGTGGCTCTGACTGCTTGTTTTTTCCTCAGGAGATTTCCATGAGATTATCTGCTCCTGAGAAATAATGTTGGTGTAATGTTGTGTCTGTTGCATGTGCTGGGTCATCTCAGCCAGTGACTTGAAGCTCTGACCACACCACATGCACTTGAGAATCTGACGAGTTTGCTCAGCCCCCTTTCCCAGCCATACATCTTGGCCTCGCACTAGCTTGCGTGGGAGAGGCATTGTCTCCTTGATGTTTGACATGAGGTCACTTGAAGAGGATGACCCAGATGCTGCAGAAGAGGAGGAAGAAGGTGGCTTAGAGATCTGCATCTGCATTTTGGTGGGTGTATACTGAGGTGGAAGGTGAGTGTGGATGGAAGCAGATGTGGATGCAGGTGGGGGGATTGGTGGGGGCAGGTTGACACCACAGTGTTTTGCCTCCTTCATGTGGGATGTTAACTCTGCCAGACTATTGAATGAAGCCTTACACCACACACACTTCAGCACGTCCTTAGTAGCATCTTGTCCTTTGCTGAGCCAGTGACTCTGCCAAGCAGTGGCTCTGCCTGAGCTACCACTACCTAGCCCCCCTCTGAACAGGTCAAAACCGCTGTCTCCACCTAACTTGCTTAGTTCACTCATTTTCTCCAAGGCTTTGGTACCATCAGAATGTGCTTGTTGCATAGCAGCCATGGGAAATGGTGGAAGCTTGGTGGATAGGCAATCTCCTTTAAGCTTTCCATTCCATAGGGCCAGTTCTGGCTTGAGGGCTGCAAGGTCAGGTCTCAGAGCCATGGCAGAAGCCAGGTGTGGAGGCAGAGGGATACCCCAGGCACCCAGTCCCTTGGCCAGGTCATGGTGAATTTTGCCCTGGGCTGCCTCCAACAAAGCATCTGCAGCTCTCTTCCGTGGCACTGATAAATCCAATGGAGAATCACCTACACGGTGGAAACCTGGAGGTGGGGACCCTGCTAGGGAGGACCTGGCAGACATGCTGAGAGGATCATCTCTGTTGAACAGTGGAGAGCGTCGGAGGGAGAAGTCTAGGATATCAGCCTCGTTGTCAGAACTTCTCATGAAGGATGGTGAGGACAAAGGGTGAAGTGTTGGAGGAGTAGCCCGAGGTGACCCCATGGGTGCTGGGGACGAGTTGAGGGACTCCCGTGGTGAGTGACGGGGAGACATCTTTGGAGAGAGTCCCTCACGTGACGCCACACTTCCGCTGTCCCTGAAAAGGAGAAAATAATCTTCTCAGTGTTTGCTTACTATGACTTAACAATGCAAAATTTAATACACCTTATTCTATCGTATTCAAGACAAAGGATGAATTAACATTGTATCTTATTATCCACAAGTGAAGTGACTCTAATCTGACTATCCCAACTATCAACTGCTACACATAGAGAAGGAACACCATTGTGTGTGAAGGAACTTACCGCCGGTGTCTGGGACTGGAACCTGGAGAGTCACCCTCGCCGTCAGGGCCAGGCTCCTTCCCCTCACACTCCTCCCCTGCAAAAAAAGAAAACTGGTTATTCAAAAGCCATAAAACATAAACATGAAACAATATAATAACATTTAATCGCCAGCAATGTACAGTAGGCTACTTCCAGGTAAAATTTAAAGTAGGTAAAATAGAATCATGGGCTGGATTAAATACTGTTATCATAATCCTCATTACTAACATCCTCCCTCATATCTCTCTCTCTCTCTCTCTCTCTCTCTCTCTCTCTCTCTCTCTCTCTCTCTCTCTCTCTTCTCAGGCTCCGTTCGGGGTGATTAGAAAGTTGTTAAGGGGCCTGCCCGCCACCAAAAACCAATTACCACTAATGACGCGGCCGACTCTGGTGGCCGAGCACAATGCCGCTTTAACCCGATGACCAAAGGGGTACACTCGACCCTTCATTAGCGTAAAGGGCTTGATCAAACTCACCCTTTTCGCAGTGTCATTAATCTATAGTACCAGCGTAAATAAGTTCCATCAGGGGGGAGGGGGTCCGACCAAAGTGTCAACAAAAGGGGTCTGTGGGAGGATGAAATTGACAAACACACACACTCACACACACACGATGATAAGGTAAGGTAAGGTACGAAGGATAATGTAAAGAAAATGGAACGAGGTTAGAAAATGTATAGTTACGTTAGCTTAAAGTAGGTAAGGTAGGGTGA
Organism: Petrolisthes cinctipes; assembly: GCA_033782935.1. NCBI lineage: Eukaryota > Metazoa > Arthropoda > Malacostraca > Decapoda > Porcellanidae > Petrolisthes > Petrolisthes cinctipes. The sequence continues at coordinate 27,254 of JAWQEG010006263.1, forward strand.
GGTAATATAGGATAGGGAAGGGAAAAGTAGGATATGGTACGGTAAGGTAAGGCAGAATAATATATACTTGGCAGGGCAGGGTGGAGAAAGAAAGGTTATGTAAGGTAGGGTAACATAAGCGTGTGAGCAATATTCCATAACAAGCATTTGGATCCCTTATTAAGTACAGTTGTAAGAGATTCAACTATACTCTGCGAATTAGGGCCCAGGCTGGTTGCTTCAAGAACTTCCACATGCATTTTGATTCCTTATAGATCTTTGTATAAAGGATTCGAGGATGCTCTGTGAATGATGGCAGTGTGTGTGTGTGTGTGTGTGTGTGTAGTGGGGTTGGGGGAGTGTGGTGGCCTCTATCCTTATAGATCCTGATAGTTATCTTATTATCTAAGTTATTAATGGTTGTGGTGACGAAGCGGATTCAAGAGTAGACGGGTTTTCTCCTCCTTCACTCAACCCCCTTCCTTCAACACTGTGATGATGATGATGATGATGATGATGATGATTTTTTTATATTATTATTATCTTTATTATTATTATTATGAGTGACGACCGTGAGAATAAAGAATGATCACGAAAACATTATTGCAGATGATGAATAATGATAATAGTGCCAATGATGACGAAGCCAGTGACGAGATAGATGTACACTAAGTGACTCATACGGTTGGGCTGCACTTTTTTCACACGCTCTAGCACCCTTACCGTAATTAATTTCCCCAGGAGTAACCAACCCCCTCCTTCCCTCCCTCCCTCCCTCCCTCGTTTTCTTTTTCCCTGCCGTAGCCGAGTGTGAGGTCAAGAGGAACATCATTCACCATCACTAATTAATTTTCGAACGCCACTATATATACCTGTCCATTAAGGGGAGAATCTCTTGTTGGTAAACTATATAGAAGGTCTCTGATTCCTCCTTACTATGCCGGAAAACAGACGCCCTCGGTGGTACTAATATGGGATCTGTTTTGTGGCAGAGTTTGGAGGAATCACAGACCTTCTAGTTCACCCACAAGAGAATCTCCACTTAATAGGAAGGAGATAAGAGCCTTGTACCTTCCTTGTCTCACCAGCCTTTGAGAAAGAGTTGGTGGAACAGGAGGAAGAAAAGAGTAACGATGATGAAATGGATGAACAGCAGAAATAAAAATGGGAGGTGAAAAAAGCGTGGATGTTGATGAGACAGACAAACAGACAACATCACTGCTACCGCTACATCACAATTTCAAGTACTTCACTCATCCACATCCTTCTACTCCCACTCACCCACCACTCACCCAAATGCCTTTTTCATCCACACACTTCCACCTTCACAACATTTTACCACCCAACGATACATTCACACCCCTCCATCTCTGCACAAAACTCATCCACTTTCTTCTACCACTAATCCACACTCATTCACACTCCACTATTTTGATTCGCCACACACCACTGCATTCACCCACACTCATCCACATCCCTTCACCACCACCACCACATACATACATCTACACCCTTCACTCCACCCGTCCACACCCCCATTTAATGACCCTCCCAAGACCCCCAAAATCCCTCCTCACTAAATTAACTCCCTCACTTGTACAAACAGCGGGTGTCCTTTGATTTTCTCTGCGCGCCCCTCCCATTATTCCGCCCTGCCAGATTACGATATTCATTACAATCATTCTACTCGAGGAGGCAAACGTGCAGGATCAAACCACCTCCCTCCCGCCTTACAAGATCTTATTCAATGAACCGAAGGACTTGCGATGAATGATTCAAGGTTAGGAAAGTTCATTGGTCATTACCGGTACTTCTTTTCTGTCCCGTGAAACCGATGATGGGGGAGGGGGGGTCTTAAAATTGTCCTTGAATATCTTAAAGCCGATGTTATGTAAGCACTCTAGCCTATAGTCGTGCTTCGGTGGTCTAAAATTATGAACACAATCCTTAAATTCATCGATGAGAAAGACTTCAGCTGCCAGGGGAAGGGGAAGAGGGGAAAGGTGCAGTGAAGGTGAGACACAACCAATCTAACAATCACTGAAAGAATCTATATTTAACAGACAGAGATAAAGTGGAGACAACGTGACGACTGAAGGGCTGACGGAGGACGAGGATGTGTAAAGATGGAGGAAGATGGTGGAGGATGAGGAGACAACTCATCAAGGCAGCCGATACTTACCATTGGAAAATCGGTTGAATAATAAAAGAGGAAGGTATGTAGAATTTGGGTGGTGTGGCATGGTTTGGCGTGGTGTGGTGTGGCATGGTTTGGTTTGGATTGATGTGGTTTTGGTTTGATGTGATGTGGTGTGGTTTGGATTGGTTTGGTGTGATGTGATGTGGTTTGGTTTGATGTGATGTGGTGTGGCATGGTTTGGTTTGATGTGATGTGGTTTGGTTTGATGTGGTGTGGTGTGGCATGGTTTGGTTTGATGTGATGTGATGTGATGTGGTTTGATGTGATGTGATGTGGTTTGGCTTAGTGCTGTATAGTGTGGTGTGGTTTAGATTGTGTGGTGTTATATGGTGTGGTGATGTATGGTGTTGACGGAGTTGAAGACATCATTAGCAAGTAGGAAGAACGTAACATGCTTGCAAGAATGAAAAATATGCACCAAGGAATGAAGTAAGATAATTCCCATAGACGAAGAACGTAACGAGGCAGCAAGAATGAAGAATATGCTCCAAGAATGAAGAATATGCTGGCAAAAAGTGTGAGCATAGAGCGGAAAGACTGGGAGCATCTGACAAGGGGAACAGACAAC
>JAWQEG010006263.1:35000-38954 GCA_033782935.1 Petrolisthes cinctipes
GGGGAAAAAATAATCGTCTGCTGCCATGATACGACCCGTCCTAGGCCTTCATTAGCACACAGAGGAGCACTAAGACCGGGGATGGGTGGGTGGTGGCAGGAGGAGGGGGTCATGAAATGGGGGACGCGAGGAAAGAGAGGCCAAGGGGCGCCGCTGGAATCAAGAGAGGCGTTGGTTGGTTGGTTGGTTGGTGGAAGATCTCAGGTTCCATATTATCGGCTTCCAGGTCAGGTCTGGAAGTGGTGGCGCCGTCTGTCAGTGAGGGATTGACTGGAGCCGCGAGCAAACGACGGGGGAGGCTCCAGGATGCGGCCCAGGGGAGCGACTCGCCCGTAAGTGCCTCCAAGATCTGGAATCCTGGAGCGCTGGAGGAGGGAGGTGGTGGGGCGCCCGCTCGTAAACAGTAATGAACCTAATTTTGGCCGTGGTGCTGCTGGTGCTGCTGCTGGTGGTGGTGGTGGTGCTAGTGCTGCTGTTTCTATTCTGTGGTTGTTGTTGTTCCTCCTTCTGCTGCTGCTGCTGCTGGTGGTGGTGGTGGTGGTGCTGCTGCTGCTGTTTCTATTCTTGGTGTTGTTGTTGTTCCTCCTTCTGCTGCTGGTGGTGGTGGTGGTGGTGCTACTAGTGCTGCTGTTTCTATTCTTGGTGTTGTTGTTGCTGTTCCTCCTTTTGCTACTGCTGGTGGTGGTGGCTTCCCTGAGTAACTTTGATCTTGGTTTTTACTTCTGTTTATACCGCCATGTTGGACGCGAACTCAGTGATTCTGTAATCTGCCTGCCTGCCTGCCTGCCGCTGACACAAACGGCTACGATACTTCACACAGCGACAACTACGAACCTAATTATCTTCAAAACTCACGCCTTTACATTGCCACCTCTCAAGGCACCGCCACCATTATCATTCAAACTCGATCTACCTCGCAGTCTCGTCATCAAATAAAACACACCTAAGGAGACACAAATGGTAAAAATTCTTATGACCCTGAGCTGCACTTAAGATAACTCGAGACGGATGAGGGTGAACGCAAACTTGGCTTCACGAATGACTTTTGCGACCAAGTAAACACACCTTCGAGTCGTTAATGTCCTTCCATATTTTGCCAGTGTCAGCGGTCGTGAGGGTCGCAACGTACAGCTGTCGTGCTCACTTTTAGAGTATTATTAAAGAGGCGAGGGATGGTTGTGACGGCTGCTGGAGATGTGTGTGTGTGTGTGTGTGTGAGAGAGAGAGAGTGAGAGAGCGAGAGAGAGGGCGCCAGGGCAGTTTGGGAGACGTGAAGGGATCCATAAAGGGGGTGGGAAATGAGGGGACTTCGTGTGTGTGTGTGTGTGTGTGTGTGTGTGTGTGTGTGTGTGTGTGTGTGTGTGTGTGTGTGTGTGTGTGTGAGAGAGAATGGTAGAGGGGAATGGAGGAAAAGTTAAGGAAAATGCGAATGAGGGGAGTGGAAGGGACAGCGGCATTAAAGAGGAGAGGAAGAGTAATAAGAATATAACCTTAGGAAAAGAGAGAATATAACGAGAAAAGAGTGTAACGAGAAGGAGAAGGAAATTAGAGGAGGGTATATGAAGGTGGAGAGAATGAGAGGGATAATGAGAAGGAAATGGGAGGGACGAAATGAGAGGAGAGAAAAAAGATAAGAATGAGAAAGCGGAGAAAGGCCATATGGGAAGGAATGAAAATAAAGAATGAGAAAGAGGGAATGGGAGGCAATGGAATTAAGAGGAGGGAAGGAATGCACTGCAGACAAAAAAATAAATAAAAATAAAAACCCAGAGAACGAAAGAGAATGGAAATGGAGAGTGAATAATGAGAGAAAAAGTAGGATATGAACGAAGAGGATGAGAGAAAGAATGTGAAAAGAGAGAAAAAAAAAAAGACAATAAAGGAGAATAAACTGAAAAAGAGAGAATGAAGTACAAGATAATGAAAAAATAATAAAAACGGAAAGATTGAAGGAAAGACAATAATTAGAAAAGAGGGATGATGGAAGGGAATGAGGTAAAAAAAAAATAAGCCTGGGGTGAACACGGAAGGGAAGTGAACGAAAAGATGTAAGAGGTGGAGAGAGGGAGAGAGGAAGAGAGGGAGGGGTAAAGTGATGAGTATAGGAAGGGTGGAGGTGAAGAATGAAGAGGAGGGGGTGGTGTAGGGGGGAGGGGTAGAGGAAGGGAGTAAGGGACAGAGGAGTGTAGAGAGGGGTAGGGGGGAACGAAGGTGGGACGGGTGTCGAGAGGGGGTAGGAGGAAAGTAGGGACGAATGGGTAGAGAAAGGGAGGGAGCGAGGAAGGGGTAGGAGAATCAAGGAAAGGAGGGAAAGAAGGGAGGGAGAGAAGGGTGGAGAATGAATGAAGGAAGGGAGGAGAGAGGGGTGGAGAATGAATGAAGGAAGGAAGGAAGGGAGAGAGGGGTGGAGAATGAATGAAGGAAGGAAGGAAGGAAGGGAGAGAGGGGTAGAGATGAAGGAAGGAAGGGAGAGAGGGGTAGAGAATGAAGGAAGGAAGGGAGAGAGGGGTAGATAATGAAGGAAGGAAGGAAGGAAGGGAGAGAGGGGTGGAGAATGAATGAAGGAAGGGAGTGAGAGAGGGGTAGAGAATGAATGAAGGAAGGTAGGAAGGAGGGAGAGAGGGGTGGAGAATGAATGAAGGAAGGAAGGAGGGAGGAGAGAGAGAGAGAGAGGGAGGGAGAATGAATGAATGAAGAGAGAGAGAGAGAGAGAGAGGAGAGAGAGAGAGAGAGAGAGAGACGAGAGAGAGAGAGAGAGAGAGGTGGAGGTGCGCTGGAGAGAGAGAGAGAGAGAGAGAGAGAGAGAGAGAGAGAGAGAGAGAGAAGAGAGAGAGAGGGGTGGAGGTGCCGCTGGAGGGAGGGATGATGTGGTCGTATCTTATGCAGGAGAGATGGCGCTCGTAAGTAGTGGTGAACGATGATGCTAATAGCTTATGTGGCGATGGTTGTGTTGGCTCGAGAACGGCAGGCGGAGGGATAGGTAGGAGGGGAGGGAGGGAGGGAGGGAGGGAGGGGTAGGTAGGAGGAGTGGGAGAGGCAGAGGGAGGGATAGGTAGGAGGAGTGGGAGAGGTGGAGGGAGGGAAGGAGGGATAGGGAGGAGGGGTGGGTGAGGAGTGGGAGAGGCGGAGGGAGGGAGGGATAGGTAGGAGGGGTGGGAGAGGCGGAGGAAGGAAGGGAGGGATAGGTAGGAGGGGTGGGAGGGAGGGATAGGTAGGAGGGGTGAGAGAGGCGTGAGTTCTAGGAGGAGTGAAGGGATAGATAGTTAGGAGGGGTGAAAGAGAGGGAGGGGTTGGTGTGAGAAGTGAGAGGGACACGGAAGGTGATGGGGACGTGTTGGAAAGTGGGTGGGGTGGGTGGATAGAGGATGGATGGATATGAGGTAAGAGGTGGGAGGGAGGAAGGAAGAAAGGAGGTAAATGGACGAAGTGGGTGTGTCTGGGGTGGGAAGGACAGAAGGTAAATGGGGTTGTTGGGATGTTACGGGGGTGTATTATGAGTGGGATGGGGTCGAGGGGTTGATAGGGTCGAGATGTTGAGGTGGAACTTGGGTGTATTATGAGTGGGATGGGTCGAGGGGTTGAGATGTTGAGGTGGAACTTGGGTGTATTATGAGTGGGATGGGGTCGAGAGGTTGATGGGGTCGAAATGTTGAGGTGGAACTTGGGTGTATTATGAGTCGGATGGGGTCGAGAGGTTGATAGGGCCAAGTTGGGTATGTTGTCTGGATTGGAGAGAACAGGGAGTCAATGTAGGTGAGATGGAGGGGTAAAAAAAATTGAGGTACTTTAGAGACGTTCTTAGGTTAGAGGCTTGAAGAGGTAGATGGATGTTTAGGTGGGATGGGATATATAAGATTAGGACACTAGACAGACTCCAAAATAGTGAAATGTAAGTCAACAGTGAAGTCCACAATAAATATGTTTCCTACTACAACTTTTTTTTATTTTTATTTC